>JAKUCV010005580.1:16215-110067 GCA_028386065.3 Turnera subulata | reverse complement strand
GCTTAACGGTAGATAGTGAACTCTTCAAGTATATCTTGAAGGACTGGATTAGCCACAAATTAGTTGTGTGTGAACCAGTATAAAAATCTCTTGTGTCCTTCTATTTTTTCAATTCCGCACTTCATTTCCTGCAAAGTTTTTAATTTTCGGTCATAAGCTATTCACCCCCCCTCTAGCTTAAGTCTATTGTTCCTAACAAATACCCGAACCTCGCCGGATTCCGGTCATCCTCGTCGGAATAGTACCCCGGCACACAGGAGAAAGGCAACAGCAACCAAGAAAAGAACCCACGACAAGCTCTCAAACCCGAACCTCACATCCATCATTCAATCCAAGAAAAACCAACCCACAGGACATCAATTACCGAAACGAGAAAAGAATTGAGGGATTGAATCCTTACTCGAAAAGCAAAACCCAAATGCTGAGATGGATCTGTAATCCATACGCAGCCTCACTGCTCGGAACATAAACCCACAACGGCCAGAACCCGGATTCGATAAAGACGACCAGAAACCCACAAGTCGTTGAACTCCCAAACCTCACGCCAACATCCACGCACCCAGCTGCTAGCACCACCTCCGCTGCCGACCCGCAGTAGCACCACTCGACACCACCAACAACTCCACCAGCAACCCCGGTCATCCCAGTCACGAACCAAAATGAGTCGCCATTAACGATAAACTCAAAGCCGAAGATAAAAAAAAACAAAAAGAGAAGAGAGAAGAGGGCGGCATTTACCCATCATACATGCACAAACCCCGCTGCCGTCCACCACGAGCTCACCGCTACCGGTCATCTTAGACCCGATCGTCGTCCACAACATAAGAGCACAACGCAGAACTCGTCGCAAACCATCGCATGGCGTTGTCGCCTCGCACAAGCCCGAACTTGCTCCTGCAAACAATGGCGGCAACGACGTGAAGGTGGAGGAACTCGACGACCCTCGACGGCGGAGCAAGGAGCAGCGAGGGACCAACCTCGTCGCCTCCCCGGGTCCAAGAACAGGTACTCGTCGCGTGACGACTCTCCCTGGCCCGTCTTCCTCCCCGGGTCCAAGAACAGGTACTCGTCGCGTGACGACTCTCCTTGGCCCGTCTTCCTCCCCTTGATGCTGTAACGGCGACGTGAGGAGTGCAGCGTCGGCAGCAGATCGAAGAGGAATAGGATAGATTTTGGTGGCGGCGTGACCTAACGGTTAGGAGAGAAAAAAACAGGAGAGGTTCGTGGGAGAGAGGAGATTGAGCTGCGGCGGCTTGGGATAGAAAAGAAAGGAGAAGAGAAAAGAAAAGAAAGAAAGGGAAGGGATTTAGGGTTTTGACCTGGCCAAGCCAAAACGACGTCGTTTTGGCTTGAGCATAGGGTCAACCCGCACCAAGGTCAACTTTTTATTTTTTTTCCACTTCAAAACGACGTAGTTTTAACTCAAAACTACAACAAGCTGCTTTTTGCACCCCGAGACACATTTTGTTCCAACAAACCCAATCAAGGATTAGTACAAAAATTAAATTCATACTTGCCAAGGTAAATAAATAATTTCTTTGATAAAAATCAGAAATTCCTCAAGGGTAAGATTGGAAATTAAATTCAAAAAAAATTTGAAAATTCCGTAAAAATCAATTAACGAAAATCGGGGCGTTACACTTTTGCTTTTGGTAGTTAATGCACTTACTTCGGTCATGATGATTTTCTTCACAAAAGCTCATAAGTATATCTTATCTTTGATCATGTCATACTACTTGATGCTACTAATGAGTTCTTGTGTGAGGAATTTGAAAGCATAAGTGTAGTAAATTCGAGATGAGCCGAATGGGATAATTGAACTTCGTCATCGGATTCAACGTAAAGAAATTTGATCTTCATCAACTAAGTTATGCATACAGAAGGCTTCTCAAACGATCTGGCACTGATGAAGACAAAATTAGTTTACTCTCAATGAGCACCACAACAAAGTTAGTCAAAGACGAAAATGAAAATGAGATGGACATAAAACTACAACGGTATGATCAATAGTGTCCTATATCTCTCTGCTACTAGATCCAATATCATGATGAGTACTTTTATTTGTCTATGCTTCAATCATGTCTTAAGGTATCTAATCCATGAGTCATCAAATGATCTTTTCAAGAGCTCAAAAGTTATATCTTTAGATTAGATCGCAGTAGCCCAAAGTCATTTTCTTTGAAACTGTTTAATTATTCTAATGATGACTTTGTTGGACATCTATTAGACTAAAAAGAACAAATAGCTCTTGTTAGTACATTGCATAATCATTTCTATCATGGTTTAACAAAAAGTACAATTTGGCGTCTATAAAGCCGAATTTGTTATTACTGGTGTTATTGTTAGTGTAATATGCCCAAAAGCCAATCATGGATGATTATTTGTAGTCATGTATACGCATTAAGGTTATTCCAATAAGTATCGTTTATGAGATAAATACTTGCACATACTTATAACCCTAGAATATTTCATATTCTTAAATTGTCCCTAGTCGATTATTATTATGGATGGGTTGTAATAATAAATTAAGACTAGCGTATGTTGAGAATTGCATATGTGATATGAATTCTACATACGGATACAAGTTGGAGAACTTGTGGACTGGACTGACCCACATAAGAACGCTACATGGAACGTTATATGTTTTGTCGATAGCGGTTCTTATAATGTATTGTCCTTAGACCTGTGATCATCAAGGTTCCCAACATGTGAGTCATATGCTTTGATATTATTCCTGGTCATCCGTAACTGGATAGACATAAGGGTAATCATTGGGTATATGATGAGTGTGTAGTGGGTTTTGTATGATCCAGAGGGGATTCGTCCAACCCATATAACGGGTATATTATCAGATGGTTTCTTGACAGAGTTGAACTATAAATGCACGGCCGTGCTCGGATTATGATATGGTGACATCATTGGTATCCGTTTTACACTGTTAAATCGAGAATCAAGAAACCGAGATTAACCATATACGAGATTGACATATTCCATGTCTCGGTTTGTTCTTGATAATGGGACGAAGGGACGATGACATGTTCCAAGGCACGTGGAATCAGTATTGATCTTGTCGTTCGGGTGGCAATGATGTGTTGCTAGACGCTGCTCTTTGCTTGTAATTGTAAAATGAGATTTTACAATTATTGCCGGACGTACAAGTGCCTACAGGGTCACACACATACAGCCGTTGATTCGAGCAGGTGGTTGAACCAAGGTGTGGTTGGACCGCGGTTGGACCGTGGTTGGACCAGGGTCATTTTTGGGCTGGTTGGCTCACTAATTGTCAGCATTATTGAGCCACTTTAGGTGCTGTGTATGTTGATAAGGTTTAGTGGAGACACCAATATGTATAGACATAATTGTGGTGGGTAATGGGCCAATGTGTTGGCCATAACCTCCACTATCTCCATTAGCCTTTGATGTGTGGATTGGAGTGATCTGATTACTTCTTCTCCTTCATGCCATTCATTGAGTTTTGTTCTTGAGAGCTTGAGAGTGTCTTGAGATTCTTGAGAGTTTTTCAGACCAAAACACCTTCTTTGAGAAAGAAGAGAAACACCACACACAACTCCCGTTTTCTGTTGCTAGCACACCAGTTTGGGAGAGCTCGGGTTGAAGTCGTGAGACGTTCTTCAACCGATTACAGCGGTTCGTGTGGATACCGTAGAGGGGCGAGGCTTTTGTCTGGCTCTAGCTGATTCGGTTCTACAGTTGGGTGAAAGACCTCAACTGTTACAGGTATGAAAATTGTTATTCGGTTTAGTTCCCTTCACATGGATCCTCCATGTGTATCCGGTATTTCCGCTGGGCATACATGTTGTATTTTGTGCTTTTGATTGTCAATTGCATGAACCGGATACTTACAGTGGTAGCGGAGCAACTTGTGAAGTCCTAAACCGAATTTTTGTGTGTGTTCATATGTTATATGTGATATATCTTGAACATGCTAGGCATATGTGATATGTTGTTTTCAATTATGTATATGTGATATATGTATTGATGTTGGTGTTTGTCAAAAGAGTCTTGACAAAGAGGACTTGATTGGTATGTGATATCAATCAAGGAGTTCTTGGCAGTAAGTCGAAGGAGTTCGACTAGGAAAAACCGAGTGTCGGTTTGTGTTTTGAATGATTGTAGTTCTAGTTCCGCAGGCCCAGAACATCGATGTTGGTAGGACTAACATCGATGTTCATTTGTTGATTAGCCTTTGCAGAGCCGAATTAACATCGATGTTGTGTTGACAACATCGATGTTCTAAGTAGGCTTGTTTTGGCCGAATCAAAATAACATCGATGTTGACATGAAGAGGCCTTGGCAGAACTCACAAAACATCGATGTTTAAGAGTTGAACATCGATGTTATTTGAGCTCGGCCAAATTGGTTTGAGTTCTAGAGCTCCAACAACATCGATGTTTAAGTGTCAACATCGATGTTCTTGAGTTCCAGAACCCAAACATCGATGTTTAAATGTTAAACATCGATGTTATAATGCTACTGCCACAATCTTTAACTTTCAAGTACTCAAAACATCGATGTTTAAGTGTTCAACATCGATGTTCTTGAGCTACTGCCAAATGGTTTGAAGTTCAGGTACTCAAACATCTATGTTTAAGTGTTAAGATCGATGTTCTATGCATTCGGCAACCTCCAACATCGATGTCTAAGTGTCAACATCGATGTTTTGCAGATTCGCAAACTCCAAAAATCGATGTTGAAGGGTTCAACATCGATGTTGTGGAACCCAGTAACTTCAACTGCGAATTCGAGGTAGAACGAGGCCGAATTGGTGTCTGGCTTGAACAACGAAGTTGTAGCCCTACTTCTTAGCTTTCCAAGGACACCAAGTTTGAACAAATCTGAGCTCTACAGCTCTGGATATGGCCGAAATACTAAGTGCTGCCAAATAGTTAAGAGAATCAGATTCTCAAAACATCGATGTTCAAGTTAAACATCGATGTTATGGAGCTACTGCCAAAATTGTTTGGAGCTCGAGTTCTCACAACATCAATGTTGTAATGTCCAACATCGATGTTATTGAGCTACTGCCAAAGAGTTGGGACAATTTGATTGTCACAACATCGATGTTCCAAATGGTAACATCGATGTTATCATGTATTTAGTTTTTCAAACGTACATGACATCAATGTATGATTTATCAAGAACAAGCATGTGATGTGTAGGAATTATATGTTGATGAAAATATTAAGTTCTTAGTTGCCTTCCATGGTAAGCACACATCATTGTTTCGATCAACAAATGGTAGGTTTTGCCAAAGCAAGGTGCCTTTGTTTACCTTAGCAAGGTGCGAGTGGATAATTGTAATATCTCGACTGCTTATTGTGGGTTTGGACTTAACTAAGTCATCTTAATAGGATTAAGGACTTAGAGGCAAGGGTTGAGTAATGTATATGAGATAGATTTGGACAAAGTGTTGTTCACTCAACTATCCAAGAGTTACATAGAGATGTAATTGACAAGAGTTGTCTACCTAAATAACTATTGATATATGCGATCAGCCAAAGCTGACATATGTTGTAGTGAAATATGGATCTTGGCCTACTTATATAGTTGTCTTGATTTATGTAGTAGGAGCACATTTAATAGAATTCCTTGTTAAATGTATTTGTATGCATGACTCTTATTTGTGTGAGTTGATCATTGTTGTAGAGTATCCATGGCACTAAACACTAGCACATTGTCACTGCAATCGGTCCTTGAGAAGGAAAAATTAAACGGGAATAACTTTCTAAAATGGTATCGTAATTTGAGGATTGTCCTCAAACAAGAAAAGAAATTGTATGTCCTCGAAAGGCCGGTTCCAAGTGAACCGGCGCCTAGTGCTCCTAGGGCAGAAAGGGATGCTTACAAGAAGCATCTTAATGATGCATTAGATGCATCATGCCTTATGCTGATAACCATGGACTCTGAGCTTCAGAAGCAACATGAGAAAATGGGGGCGTTCGATATGATCGAACACCTTAAGATGCTCTTTGAGGAGCAAACAAGGCATGAGAGGTATGAGACCTCTAAGGCATTGTTCCAATGCAGGATGGAAGAGTCCGTCCATAGGAAGCGCAATTGCCCTGTTTACCTTGAAGAGGTAAAGAAGCAGAAGGGAAGTGAGACTTCCGCTTCAGGTATTTTGTTATAGAGGCTAATATCTCTACCTCTGCATCATGGGTACTAGATACCGGATGTGGTTCTCACATTTGTGGAAATGTGAAGGAACTGAGAAAGAGTAGGAGATTGGCTAAGGGTGAGATAGACCTACGTGTGGGAAATGGAGCAAGAGTTGCTGCATTAGCCGTAGGAACTTACTATCTATCCTTACCGAGTGGTTTAGTTTTGGAACTGGACAATTGTTATTATGTAGCTACCATAAGCAGGAATTTGATTTCTGTGTCTTGTATGGACAAGAAAGGCTTTTCATTTGTAATAAAGAACAATTGTTGTTCTATTTATTTCAATGAAAAATTTATTATGGTGGTGCATTTTAAAACGATGGTTTGTATGTTCTAAACCTAGAAACGCCTGTCTATAACGTTAATACGAAGAAGGTTAGAATGAATGATTCTAGTGAAACCTATCTTTGGCATAGTCGTTTGGGCCATATAAACAAGACTCGTATTTCTAAAACTCCATAAGGATGGAATTTTAGACTCATTTGATTATGAATCATTTGAGACGTGTGAGTCGTGTTTGTTAGGCAAAATGACGAAGGCTCCTTTTACCGGTAAGGGTGAGAGAGCATCGGACTTATTAGGTCTTATACATAGTGATGTATGCGGACCTATGTCCACACAGGCTAGAGGTGGTTTTTCATACTTCATTACATTTACTGACGATTTCAGTAGATATGGCTATGTGTATCTAATGAGACACAAGTCAGAATCCTTTGAAAAGTTCAAAGAATTCAAGAATGAAGTACAGAATCAACTCGGTAAAAGTATTAAGATGCTTCGATCAGATCGAGGAGGTGAATACTTAGACCGAGAATTCCTTGATCATCTAAAGGAGTGTGGTATAGTATCACAGCTCACTCCGCCGGGTACGCCTCAATGGAATGGTGTATCCGAAAGGAGGAATAGAACCTTGTTGGACATGGTTCATTCGATGATGAGTCAAGCTGACCTTCCTCCTTCGTTTTGGGGACAAGCATTATTGAGTGCAGCTTTTACACTAAACCGTATTCCATCTAAATCCGACGAAAAGACACCATATGAGATATGGACTGGGAAGCGTCCCAATTTGTCTTTTATGTGAATTTGGGGTTGTGAGGCTTACGTAAGATGTGAAGCTTCGGATAAACTCGGCCCTAAATCCGACAAGTGCCTCTTTATAGGATACCCTAAGGAAACGAAAGGGTATTATTTCTATAATCCTTTAGAGCACAAAGTGTTTGTGGCTCGGACTGCTATTTTTCTAGAAAGGGAATTTATTTCTAAAAGAATCAGTGGGAGGAAAGTAGAACTCGAAGAAGTTCGAGAGATAGAGGCTGAGATGGAACAAGGGCAGGAACCATAAGAAGTTGTGGATCAGATTCCTGTTCCTGTAACACATGGACCGCGTAGGTCGGATAGGACTCGGTATGAGCCTGAGAGATATGGATTTCTCATGACTCATGCTGGAGACGTGATGCTCATAGATGATGGTGAGCCCACTTCCTATCAGCAGGCCATTACGGGTCCGGACTCTGAGAAGTGGCTAGAGGCCATGAATTCGGAAATGGAATCCATATATCGAAACAAGGTATGGACCTTGGTTGATCCACCCGAAGGGGTAAAACCCTTTGGGTGCAAATGGGTCTTTAAGAGAAAGATCGACATGGATGGTAATGTGATTACCTATAAAGGGCGATTGGTTGCGAAAAGTTTCAAACAAGTTCATGGTATTGACTATGATGAAACTTTCTCACCGGTTGCCATGGTTAAATCCATCCGGATTCTATTGGCTATAGCTGCATACCATGGTCATATGAGATATGGCAAATGGATGTCAAAACTGCTTTCCTTAACGGAAATTTTAGAGGATGTGTACTTGACACAACAAGAAGGTTTTGTCGATCCAAATTATGCTAATATGGTATGCAAGTTGCAGAGATCCATTTATGGATTGAAGAAAGCTTCTAGGAGTTGGAATCTTAGTTTTAATGATGTAATGAAAGAGTTTGGTTTCATAAAAAACGAAGATGAACCATGTGTTTACAAGAAGGTTAGTGTGAGCACCATTGTTTTCTTGTTGTTGTATGTTGACGACTTCTTGCTCATTGGGAATGACATTCCGACACTACAGTCCGTGAAGACTTAGTTAGGAAAGAATTTCTCGATGAAGGACTTAGGAGAAGCTGCCTAAGTGTTAGGTTTAAGGATCTATAGAGATAGATCGAAAAGGCTTCTCGGGCTAAGTCAGAGTACGTATATTGACAAGGTGCTAAAAGGGTTTAGCGTGCAAGATTCCAAGAAAGGATTCTTGCCCTTGTCACATGGCATATCTCTCTCAAAGAATTAATGTCCTAGTACATCTAAGGAGAGAGAGCAGATGAGTAAGATTCCTTATGCTTCGGCAATAGGATCTATCATGTATGCCATGTTATGTACTAGACCGGATGTCGCCTATGCTATGAGTGTCACAAGAAGATACCAAGCTGATCCCACATAAGAACGCTACATGGAACGTTATATGTTTTGTCATAGCGGTTCTTATAATGTACTGTCCTTAGACCTGTGATCATCAAGGTTCCCAACATGTGAGTCATATGCTTTGATATTATTCCTGGTCATCCGTAACTAGATAGACGTAAGGGTAATCATTGGGTATATGATGAGTGTGTAGTGGGTTTTGTATGATCCAGAGGGGATTCGTCCAACCCATATAACGGGTATATTATCGGATGGTTTCTTGATAGAGTTGAACTGTAAATTCACGGCCGTGCTCGGATTATGATATGGTGATATCATTGGTATCCGTTTTACACAGTTAACTTGAGGATCAAGAAACCGAGATTAACCATATACGAGATTGACATATTCCATGTCTCGGTTTGATCTTGATATTGGGACGAAGGGACGATGACATGTTCCGAGGCACGTGGAATCAGTATTGATCTTGTCGTTCGGGTGGCAATGATGTGTTGCTAGACGCCGCTCTTTGCTTATAATTGTAAAATGAGATTTTACAATTATTGCCGGACGTACAAGTGCCTACAGGGTCACACACATACAGCCGTTGATTCGAGCAGGTGGTTGAACCGTGGTTGGACCATGGTTGAACCAAGGTGTGGTTGGACTAGGGTCGTTTTTGGGCTGGTTGGTTCACTAATTGTCAGCATTATTGAGCCACTTTAGGTGCTGTGTATATTGATAAGGTTTAGTGGAGACACCATTATGTATAGACATAATTGTGGTGGGTAATGGGCCAATGTGTTGGCCATAACCTCCACTATCTCCATTAGCCTTTGATGTGTGGATTGGAGTGATCTGATTACTTCTTCTCCTTCATGCCATTCATTGAGTTTTGTTCTTGAGAGCTTGAGAGTGTCTTGAGATTCTTGAGAGTTTTTCAGACCAACACACCTTTTTTTAGAAAGAAGAGAAACACCACACACAACTCCCGTTTCCTGTTGCTAGCACACCAATTCGGGAGAGCTCGGGTTGAAGTCGTGAGACGTTCTTCAACCGGTTACAGCGGTTCGTGTGGATACCGTAGAGGGGCGAGGCTTTTGTCTGGCTCTAGCTGATTCGGTTCTACAGTTGGGTGAAAGACCTCAACCGTTACAGGTATGAAAATTGTTATTCGGTTTAGTTCCCTTCACATGGATCCTCCTTGTGTATCCGGTATTTCTGCTGCGCATACATGTTGTATTTTGTGCTTTTGATTGTCAATTGCATGAACTGGATACCTACAGTTATGACATGCACAAGTTGGTTAGATGAAACATATCTTATAGCCTAGATTATAAGTGCATCCTCAGTCTATTTGATAGCTCAAGTGTGTTTAACTCTCTAAAGATTCAGTCTGACATTCATGCACTAAACACATTGAAGACATATAAAATTTCATCAAAAATCATACGCTTAAGAAGGATATAACACTTGTTCTTGTCAAAAGTGAGAATTAACTTGCAGATATTTTCACCAAGTGACTGAAGAAAGATCACTCCACCAGGATTCATGTGGAGATTAGAATGCGCACTCCACAATGGAGTATTTATAATCCTTCTTTGGTGATATCTGTCTACTTTGATCCCTTTACATGTGAACATACATATTCATCACTTAGTTCATGAACATTCAATTGCACACTTGCACTTAACATTTGAGCAATGATGAAATTTCGATGGAGATAAAAAATGGATTGGTGAAATTGGTGACTTATGAAGAAATCAGAGAGCAAACTGTTTTGGCATAGGAGATGCCACAAATTCAAAAGGAAGATGTTGAAAAAGGAAGCATCGATTTTTGTGTAGAAATTATAAGAAAAGAGAGGGCCTATTTTCAGATCTATAGTCAGAAATCCTGCACAAGCCAACACTACTAGATTCTTGCAGCATGCCTGCTACTTTTCAAAAGGTAACAGTTGGAAGAATACTTTTCAAAAAGTGACAGATGGGGTTGTTGAGATAACCTCAAATAACCGTTAGGTAATCAATTTACTTCATATTCACTTAACCATCTATCCGTTACTTTGCAAAAGTAACCGTTGGGTGACAGAGAGAATTTGCATAGAGAATCTCAAGTGACCGTTGGGCAATTACAAAGTCTCATTCATATCCACTTACCCCAACTATCTTTCCTTTACTCTCTCTCATATCTTACCCGTGTCCTTAATTTGCACAAACCGGGTATGAATAATTCTTGACCATGATAGAAACAAACCTTGCTTTTTGTTCTTTCATTATCCGAAGATCAAATCTCTAATCAAGTCATTCACATCCAAACATAAGAGTTCTTATCTATCTCCACCCAAAATTCATAATGGAACAAGAAGCACACTTGTAGTAGGAGTTGAAGACTTTGGAAGTCTATGAATCCTTAAATCATATAGTTGTTCCTCCTGGAGAAGATCTTGAAACATTCAGAAAAAAGGGCAAGAGATGGTCTTGAGAATGTATTCTGGTCAATAAGCATGGAAGATACCTCCAAGCTCAAGCAAGGCAAAGGCCTCTCAAGAAGAATCAAGTCAAGTAGAAAACTTCAAGTGGTTTCTGAAGTCTAACATCCCAAGACCATTCAAGAGAAAAACTTGTTGAAGCATCACCAAGTCTTGGAGAGAAAATTAGAAAAGAAGAAGAAAAAACCAAGTCCTCATCCATAAGAACAAGCTCAAAAGAAAACACTCAAGAGAAACTGAGTCAATATGAGACTGATTCTACTTTGAAAGTGCTACTATCAGAGACAATTCAGAATAAAAGTTTTTTGTTGAAGCACCACCAGATCTTGAAGAAATAATTACTGAAGAGCCTGAAAAGGCTACTTGGCTGCAGATCTGGAAAAGTTCGAAAGTGCTTTTGGCTTCTATACAAGACTAAAGAGGAAGACTTCTTACCAAAGCCTCTCAAAGAAAGGGAAAGAGAAAGCTATTAGAATTTCAGACTCTGAAGTATGAGAAAATCTTCCAGTAATGAGCAAGAAGATTCCGAGTCTAGAGAAGAAGCATCTTTTGTTCCCATCATAAGAAGTAGACGCTTGATAAATCGAGAAAAGAGTCAACAAAAGAGCAAGTTTTGAGACTCATATGTCACTTCCTAGAACGGCTTGATCTTAACTTGATTGAATAACTTTACATCAATATGGCCTTAAAAGCATGATGATGATGATGGAAGAATCATTGGAATAAAGGAGGACTTGATGGTTTCCAATAGAAAACTTGAAGGGGTGATGCAAATGCAAAAAGAGCATGGGCATATTGTTGGCTAAGGTCAGAGATTCTTCTTACTATCATCCACCACCTGCGGCCACTCCACAAGTAAAAGAATCTATTGCCCACTAATCTGGGTTTGACGCCTTCTCATCTATTGCTCTTTAGATTCATACATTCCCATATCATATACCTAATTTTAATTGCTTGTTTAGATTTTACATTATTTTTGTGTGCATATTGTGTTGATTGTTGTATTTTTTAATACTATACTACATGTTTTGTTTTCTATGGTAATGTGCTAATTAGTTTTATTCAAGCAAAACAGAGGATATGCCATTAATGAGATTTTTGAGCTCTTAGTTGATGCTTTTAGAAAAATTATTATTGAGTCACTATCACTGCATCATATTATTTTGACATTGTGATTTATTATTCATATTATTGTTGATGTTATATATTTATATTTGCTTGTTGACTGATACTTTGAGTTGATTTTTGGCACGATTGACGCCAAAATCTGAGTATTTTCACTTGGTTGAGTTATTAACACCTTTATGCAGGTATTTTGATCGTCCTCTTTTAGCTCACTTCCGATTTATCTTATATAGAGAAGATCAATATTGAGCTCTAAATTTTATCACTCTGAAGATGTTTATCCTACTATTGCTCTAGGTGTTAATGCATTTTCGCTGCAGGTCTATGGTTATCCCTTTGTGTTGCGATTTAGCCTGAGATATGCAAAAAAGGGATACGATTAGATTAACGTTGTTTGTTAACGTTTCTATTGACCATACTTTAATACCGTGTTTTGTTGTTGATTTTTTGCTGGAATATAGTATCTTGATCTATTATAATTTGGCTTCTCTCAGTAATTCACACTTGGTCATATTTGCTTTTTGAGATGCCAAAAGGGGAAGAAATACTGTTGCGTGATTGCAAGTACTTGCATACTTATGTGATGTTCTTATTTTGCAAAAAAGTTTTAGATAGGGGGAGCATATATTAAGGGGGAGCATTTGTGCAAAACTGATTTTAAAAGTTATGCTTTCTATATCTTTTCACGCAAAGTTTGTCATCATAAAAAAGGGGGAGATTGTTGGCCTAAGGTCGGATTAGCATGTGCTTTATGTTAATCACTTTCCTTAATCTTGATTAAGCATACTAACCGAGGTATTCGATTTTATATGGATTAGTAGTTGATTTAGTTTTAATCATGTGTATTAATCCTCCTTATGCCTTAGCTATATTTTGATGCTAACAAACTTTGAGTTTCAGATTTATATATTAAATCTTAACATGCATGTGATATTGTGGGAGTTTGAAGTTAGTGGGGTTGGCATGTGTGTTAGTGGCATTAGTTTATTGGGTTTAATATTTGAGATGTCACTTTCATGGACCATGGACCACATTGATTATCTCACAACTTTGTGGCAATTGTTGGAGATGCTCCATGATCTATAAAATTGAAACCTGGCTTGATTCAACTCAGAAAATATTTGTTTAGTGTTCTGGACAGGTTTCACAACGGATGGATTTAAATCTGACAAACTTAGGATCATCAAACCTAGGTGTCTGTCCAGCATGTGCTAATCATCTTGTATTTTGTGACCACTTGTTGAAGATGCTCCATAACTCTTTAAACCCGGTACATAGCTTATGTTGAATCTGCAGGAACGTGTTTAAAGATCTGGAAAGCTTTCATAACAGCTCATGTTGATTCAGTCCAACCTAGGAGTATCAAACTTAGGAGTCAGCTAAGCATGTGCAGACCACTTTCTGGAAAACGGATACATTTACGATTTGGCGCCAACAATGCCAAATCTCGAGGTAGCAGACAGTGACAAGAGATTGATGAAAGTTAGCATTCATTAATCTTTGTATCAAGCTAACCTACTACTAAGAAGTCAAAAGAACCTAGTACTTTATCATTTCTGTATTCTGACTATCCTGATTAAAGACATCACAACGGATCCCTAAATCAGATGGAATCAATCTTTTGGGTCCAACCTAGGACTTGGCTAAACATGGGCAGACTTGTCAGATGAATGGCATGATTCAGACCAAAGCGTGAAAGCGACCACAGGGAGATTTGAACGTTGCCACTCTAGTCTCAGTCAAAACGAAACAGCTGTCTGGAAAGACCTATTCCATTGTGTCTCTATAAAAGGCTGAAGAATCCATGATGAAATTTAGAGCTGCCAATGGAGAAAGAAGTGAGAAATTAACAGCAGCTCTCCTCCTAAGCTTAGTGTTCAAAGTTCCTTCCTTGTGCATTACTTGTAAATCTCTTGATTGAGTCACTCATGAAGATATCTTGAGAGAGGGTTATATCTTAGACAAGCTTATGAGTACTTTGTGCTGATTAGTGATAAGCAAAGCTAGCATTAGCTTTGAGAGAAGGTTTGCAAGTTGCACCTTAGAAAAACTTGTGAGAGATATGCTTTTTTTGATTTAATCTATGAAGAAACCAATTGAGTGAGGTAGGATAGGGGATATCTTACTGGAGAACTAAGAGCAAAGCTTGGATTAGTTTTGTGGGTATGAGAAGTTAGAGGTTAGCCTAGATAAAACCTTGTACTATAGGTTATTGGTTGATCCCGTAAAAACCAAGGTTAGTGAAGGTTAGAAATCTCAAGGTAGACTCCTTGAGCAGTGGAGGTAGTCCTGTGTGGCGAACCACTATAAATTCTTTGTGCCAATATCTCTAACTCTCTCCTTAATTGTGCCTTAGTGTGTTCATAATTTACTAGATTTAGATACAAAGTCGATTTTGCAAATATGTTTAACAATTTATCTATATTTTTTCTTTTAGAAATTGTTTGTCTCATTAACTAACTTGATGTTGCACTATGAGGAACATTAATCAAATTTAAAATAAAATATTACATATATTGGTTAAACATAGTAGTGCACATAGAATATAATGGGTAAACAAATAAAGATTGGAAAATTTTCAATTACATTAGTATAGTATTTATATGAAGATAAATTAAGAAGTAACAAATCAAAAATTTTCTTCTCAAAAAGTGAATATATACTTAAATAATTTTTTCCTTAAAAATTCATTGTATTTTAATCAGCTAAAAGAGGGAGGTATCGTACTACACCCACAATTTTGGAGTATGCATCCAAAAGTTTGGACTATAATTTTTTTTTGTCTCTTGAAGAAAACTCTAAAAAAAAAAAGATGATGAAAAATATCATCAAGCAAGCAACCTGAAGAGGTAAGATTTGATTTTTATAATTTTAACCTAATATGCAGAAAGAAAATTATGGGGGTGTGATGAATTAGAATTTTTTCGATTAATTGCGAATTTGGTAGAATGATGTTAAATCAGCTTTGTGTATAATTCTGACGGTTGGGTTTTGTACTTATGGAATTAAAAAGAGAGATTTAGGCACGGGAGTTTGAGCGGTTCCTTGAGTACTTCTACTATTCGGGGAATTTATTTTGAGATTGCTAAACACTCTTACCAATGTTGATTTCTCACAAGATCAATCAAGGGAATTCATATTGGCACTCTTCCATCATTATTTGCACTCCACCTTGTGCTTGTTTAATCTTTAAATGACAAAATTAACCTTCCTCTTGTTACATATATAAAGAATCATCCATTATATACTTTTCAATAACTTTTCAAATCTCTCCTTTTAATTCTTTCTCTTCCTTTATATTATTCTTCTTTTTTTAATTATATTTACTGTTCATTCTCATCTCTTCTATTATTGAAAATATAAAATTCAAGGTAAAAAGAGATTATCCAATTACACAAGATTAGATATTAAAAATCTTTAAACAGTTGAACGACCTTTTCTAATAATCCATCAATTTTTCATTTAATATTTTATACTTTTTATATTTTATTTTTTTAAATTGTGGTTGATTTTATCTTTTAAATGATTATTGAAATAATATATAAAAAATAAATTTATTACAAATTAATTAAGAAAAAATAAACCAAAATACCAAATTTGACAAACACTAAAACTATATCTATTTTTCAATTTGTTCTGTGGGTGTTTAGACTAAAAACTAATTTTTTTCCTTTTTAAATATGATATTTACTTTTCCTAAGATCATATAATCTAAAAATTTGTTTTTGTGAAAAAGTTTCAGCTTTGTTATATAATTTTTTTGTTAATTAATTTTTTCTAATATATTTATAATTTTTTATTTTCCTTGGTGCCATATGAATATCGTTTTTTGTAGGTTAGAGTACTGTAGAATCACTTTTTTATCATTATTTAAATAGCTTGGTAATTTTGACAATATCTAGATAGTTTTTAAAGTTCTAATAAATAAGTATAATATTTTCTTGCATATTTCACATATTAAACTTCTTTTTAATTATATATTATAATCTGAAAATTAAAAGAATTTAACTTAGGTAGAAAAAGATAGACTAACTACTATATTTTTATTAGAAAGAAAAATGAAAGAATATTATAAAAGTTTTAAATAGTTTTTATAAAGAATAAACTATTTTTGTTGAGAAATAAAATCATGTTAAATTGTAAAAAATTTAGATCAAAATTTAAAAAAAAAATAACATATTCTCTAATTTTCATAATTAAAGAAAAATATGTCAAAAGGCCAATAACAGTTGATATTATATTAAACAAAAAAATCGATCAGATTATTAGAAGAGGTTGGTTCAATCGTTTAAATATTTTCAATTGTTGATTTTGTATAATTAGACAATCTCTTTCTTTCTATCTTGAATTTTATGTTTTCCATAATAAAAGAGATGAAAATAAAACAGTGAATAAAATTAAAAAAAATAATATAAAGGAAGAGAGAGAATGAGGAAGAGAATTTAAGGAAGAGAGAGGAAGAGGAAGAGAATTTTAAAAAGTTATCAGGAGGTGTGTAACCTATGAAGCTTTATATTTGTAACAAAAGAAAGGTTAATTTTGTTATTTTTACTATACAACCAAAAAGGTGGAGTGTGAATATTGATGGAGGAGTGTGAATATGGATTCCCATCAATCAAAATCTACAATAAAAATTTTTATTTAGGTTGAGCTTAAACTTAGTCCTATAAAAGATTAAAACCAGATATCAAAATATTTTCAAATGAGTGACCCACCCTAGAAGATTTACAATTAAATAGAAATGAAGGATCATTCCACTTTAAGCACTATTTGAGAATTGTAAAACTGAGGGATTAATATGACTCCAAATATCTCACTTGTTCCATTATATAGAGGTAGGGAAGAGATAGCCACCAAGTCTGCTAAAATCAAGTTTTTACCTTGACTCAGAAAGGGTACGTCAAAATCGTAACGTAAAAACGGATTGTAAAATCGTAATAGTCTACAAAATTCAATTATTTTTATTAATTAAATAGAAAAATATATAATTATTGTATTCAATCTGAGAATATTAAATTACCCATCAAATTCAACCTATACTTCTAAATAATATAGTTAAAATGACAAAGAGATTTACAAGAAATTACATAATTAGAGTAGATTACTTAGTCCCCAAAGTTCAAAGTTAAATTGCACAATATGTTTTGAGACGGCCTAAATGCATGTTTGGTCACTAAACTAGATCCTAATTTTGATTTTGGTCACTTCCCAGAACTTTGCTGGATTTTGGTCACTAAACAACTAGAATTTGCACGATGTTAGCCACGTCGGCTTGGTAGGGCCCGATTTTGACGTGGCAAACTGCAATTGGTGGCAGATCGAGTAGTGGGTCCCACTCACCCATACTCAATCCAAGAGACCCGAATTCGCAAAAAAATCACTCATTCGCTCGTATATGAAATTAAAAATTATTTTCCATTTTTAATTTTATATATTAGCTGGTTGAGCTAATAAAACCACCAGTTCACCCGCTCTCTCTTCCCCACACAATAAAATCACCAATCACCGGTCGTCGCCCCTGCTCGCACGCCAGCCTAACCTTAAACTTCACTTATCCAAACAATCTATCAAAGTCCAAAAATCAACAGCCGGACCTTAAACTTGATTTATCCAAATGCACAAAACAACCAAACAAATTCAATGCAACCCAAGGTCGTCAGAAAAGCTTGGAACCAATTCCCCCTGCACAGTATCAGATCGTCACTCCAAGACCTCAATTCCATCACTACATCAACAGATTGAGTCCAAAAAACCCCAAACCCGCAAGAACAGCACATCCACCGCCATCAACCACCAAGCACAGACACAACCAGCTCCGACTACACAAAACACGACCACAACACGAAAACTGGATTGGGTTAAATCAAAGAAGCACAACAACAACAACCCAATACTAGAGATAAAAGAGAGAAGAGAAGAGAGGCCGGCCCGACAACTACTGGCATAGCGGCGCAAGATGCAGCGACGGAGGCTCCTCATCACATCCACGAGTCCACGCCAATCCAGACCCTCATCTGTTGTTGAGCAGCAACACAAGGGGCAGAGACCATTCCTTGTCAAGTCCTCGCCCTCGCACAGAGGTTCTGGTCCCACGCTGCATCCGAGGCCTTCCTCCCTTCTTTGATTCAGTAGCGGCGGCAACACTGACTCGGGTTGGTGGCGGCTTGAAGAGGAAGGAGACAAGAGATGGTGATTCGAGAGAGAAAGAAAAGAGATGGTGGCGGCAGCGAGGTTCGTTTCCAAAGGAGAGAGGGAGAGAATAAGGAAGAAAGGAGAGGAAGTGGGCGGCGATGTCAGGCGGCAGTGGGCGTGCGAACAAGGGCGACGACCGGTGATTGGTGCTTTTATTGTGTGAGGAAGAGGGAGCGGGTGATGTTGTGTAGTCCGGTGGGGAAGAGAGAAAGGAAATAATCATTGTTAGCTTGGGTAAGTTCTTGTTCCTCACTTCCACCAACATAACCAACGGAAACCAAAACGAGAAATAATTTGGTTGTGGTCATGGAGAAAGGAAAAAAAAAAAAAGGAAAGAAAATGCATGAATTGAGTGAACCGGAACAAAAATTGGTTCAACCAGTTAGTATATAAAATTAAAAAATAAAAAATAATTTTTAATTTCATGTACGGGCGAGCGGCTATTTTTTTGCCAGATTCGGGTCTCTTGGGTTGGGCATGGGCAAGTGGGACCCACAACCTGATGTGTCACCAATTGCAGTACGCCACGTGTAAAAATCGGGTTGCACCAAGCCGATGTGACTAACATCGTGCAAATTCAAGTTGTCGAGTGACCAAAATCCAGCAAAGTTTTGGGAAGTGACCAAATTCAAAATTAGGATCGAGTTCAGTGACTAAACATGCATTTAGGCCGTTTTGAGACCTAACCAAAGCACAAACTTATTCGTGTTTGATTTGGAATTAGACATAAACAAAAGTATGTAGTTTCCAGCTGGTTTAAAAAGAGTAGTTAGTTTTTTAGTGTCTATAATTAGTATTTGTCATGAAATCTATCTGCTAGCTTCAACTCTATCAAAACCTATGTTCTTTGAAGCCTATCCTTTAAATTGGCTTAGCCTATCAGTTTGCTTCAATCCTTTATTTCCTCCGCAATAGGCATTCAAAAGCCTTTTAATTCATCGCCACTAGTCTCTTGAATCAAGGTAGGAATATCGTTTTGAGCTCGCAAGGCTAACAACAACTACCCTTGCTTCTCCTTATCTTTGTTCATCAGCAGAACTCCAATCGACCACCTCCTCCTGCCACAATAAAATTCAAGTCCCTCCCTGCCAACCACCACCCTTTCGTGCAGCAACAGTGACAAAAGGTGCAGTCATACAGAGAGTGAATGAGGGAAAGGAAAAGGAGAAATAGTGAATAATTTGTGAAATCTTTTTCTTATTTGGTTTCATTTTCAGAGAGTGGCCTTAGAAGCACACCCTTCAATTTGTGTTTTCTAGCTTTTGAAATACAGTAAACTAAAATCGTTTGGGATCGCTAAACACTTAAGTTTCTAACAAGTTTAACGATCCAACTCGCTTTTCTATCCGAGTTTATCGACAAATCGATCCTATATACGTTTTGACAATATTTTAAGGCACAGAAACGTGGAAACATGCACGTTATGAAACGCGTTTTTAATAGCCTTGCACCAAAGATAACAATTATTAGTCGCTACCAGGACCATTGTGATTGGACCTGTAAGGCGCCAAATCGTTAAAGTTTAAATTCTATATGGTTGCTTTCAGCATTTGGGACGAGGGACTCCACTCTCTTTCTACACATATTAGCTCAGTCCTACTCTCTTTCTACTCATATTAGTTGAGTTTTAGGTTAAATAACTTTCATGTTAGACTTGACCGGTTTAAATCTATTGTGAAAAGCTTTGGGACCTTTCATCATATCCCGTAGAAACCAAAAATATGTGCGTACTAAGTTTCTTGACCAATTAATAAAAGATGTAATATATCATAATAATCACTGTCTAAGATTTGTCATAAAAGATCGATAAAGTGTGAGATTCACAAACGGTTTTTTTGGATAGAAAGGAGGATCGCGTTGCAGTAGTTCGAGCAATTGGAAAAGCCAACCCATTGTATATAATTTTTTTTTAAAAAAAAAAAACATGTGAAATAGTAGACGACATCTGATTTTTTTGGATAGCAAGGAGGATTGCAAGCCTTTGATTAAGAGACTAAGTTGCAGTAGTTGGAGCAATTGGAAAAGGCAACCCATTGCATCCATAAATTATTATTTTTTTTAACCAAAAAAAAAGAACATGTGAAATAGCAGAGGACATCTGACTCGATTAAAAGGAGAATTTGAACATGCTGATATATAAATGGGTTATGGGAAGTACAGCAGGGATGATTTATTATTGGAGCGAGCAAAGAAACTAGATAAAGGGATGAAATTGTGAATGGCTGAGAAGCAACAATGATTGGGAGAGAAATTAACAGTGGATGATCAATATCACTTAAAGACTGACTAAATAACTTTAATTCTTCTTGCAATCTTGGTAGCATGAAAGGAGAGTGACTTGAGCCTTGTAAGCAGCATCCCTCTCATCAGTTTCCAAGTTCTCCTCCAGAGCTGTTATTTGACACAGAAAGAAATAAAGAAAATTGCGTGAAGTTGGCAAATTAATTAGAGAAAGGTTAACTATGTATAAACAAATACACAGAAGGGAAGGGAAGAGAAAAGAGAAGCATGAGAAATAAGGAAGGGAGGAATTAAGGCTTAATAGGTCATTTGGCCTCCCAGTTTGTCCCTCATTTTAATTTTGGTCCCCCAGTTATTATACTAATAATTTTACACAGTAATTTGTCATGATCTCTTAGTTTTGGCCCCTGAATCAGTTCACCAATTATATGATGACACATGTCATGATTTTAATAAAAGAAATAAAGAAATCAATACACTCACCCACACCCAAACCCTCACCTCATAACCAAAATTCGTTTAAAACAAAGAAAAACCTCATCACCTAAATTTCGACTAAAACAAAGAAAACCCTACAAAGTCAAAACCCTAAATCGATTGCAGACAAATCAGAAAAAAAAAACAATGACCACTGATGTGTATGAATTATACACACATTTTGGGCCTTTAGTTTATAGATTTGGGCTTTGTTTTATTAAATTATTATTTATTTAGTTAGTTTTTCATTTAGTTTTGATTTAATAAACTCTTTCTTTAGCTTTTGATGATTTCAGGTTTAAATTGAAAGGATTTGAAAGATTTGGATAGATTCTGGAAGATGGAGAAAAGATGATTAATTATCCTGGATAAGATTTGACGATAATATGTGGATTTATCCTCCTATGCGCAACATGCCTATGCGGAGCATTTTCAGCTGTGCAAAAGTTCACATTTCCGTTATCCAAGATTATCTTCCAAAGATATTTTGAAGATATTGTTTGAATTTGAATTAGGATTATTTATTTGTTATTTATCCATGTAATTAAATTCAAAAGGTTTGTTTTTGAATTTAATTAGATTAGATCCTAGTTTTGAATTCAAAAGAGAGAAATCCTAACCATCCTTTCCTAGCCTACAAATACCTAGGCATTCTATGAGGAATGGACACACTTCACACTCTCTCATTCTCTCATTCTTCCATTCTCTCTCAAATTCAAGAGGAGTTCTTCATCAGTTCTTCAAGGAAGAGGAAGGAAATTCAGCTTATGAGTTTAGTTCAAATTTGTCTTCAAGTTTGATTCTTGTAACTACTTGTTCAACGCCTGTAATGAAATTCATGAGTATTTTCTTCTCTCTTGCTATGTTGAGCTAAGTCTTTAAAGTCTAGGAATTAGGGGAGGTAGCTTGTCTATTCTATGATGCATATGTTTTAATAAATTGCTTCTTATTCCTGAATATTCTATTGTTCATTGATTCATTCCTAAGGCACTTAACTATGCTATTTAACTGGCCATTAGATAGTATAAATTCTAGGTAGAAGATTGTTAAGTGACAGCGTCAATTGACTACTGGAATTGCATAGGTTGAACACTAGAAACTTGCCTTGAGGAAGGATGACCTTCTAGTGAAGAATATTTGCTTAGGTTGACTGTGCATTAATGCCTTAGTTATTTCTTCGCTAGTGAACACGAAGTTGAAATAGCTAAGTAGAGTTTAAGTCTCGCCACGAGAGTGAGTTATTTATTTTGCATTATTCAACTCATCTTTCAATGAACTCAGGAAATTCAGGAGCAAGGTCAATTTATAGTTGCATAGTCTGCTTATGCATGCTAGCTGCATGATCTATCTGTGCATGATTTTAAAGTGAAGCGTCAAGAATAGGCAAGTGAGCCCCCAAAGTCCTAGATAACTTTTGAATATTGAGAATCCATCTTTTATTATTTCAGTTATTTACTTTCTTACTCAAAATCCAATCTTTATTTGCTTAGACAATCACAATTTATTAAGCGATTAGTAATTAACCTGGTCCCAGAGGACGACCTTGATTGCTACAACTATCTATGCACTTGCAGATTAACGTTCAAGTTTTTGGCGCCGTTGTCGGGTACCGGCGTTAATATTAATTGTCTTAGTAATTAGGTCGATCTAGGCCTGTTACTACTTACGTTTTCCTTCTGTTTCTTTTCCACAGGGCTCTAGCAGGTGTATGATCAGGACAAGAAGTAAGGGACCACCTTTACCACTTGATCCTGAAATTGAGAAGACGTGCAAGCTTCACCGAAAACTACGCCTGGAGAAGAGAGCTGAAGAAGAAGAAACAGACTCATCAGAAGAAGATATGGGAGACAACACTGTGAGGAACAATAACCTACCTCCTCATGATGGGGGCGATGAAATTCCACTTGGAGGAAGGGTAGATGGGCAAGATGATCCTCCTGCTCATGCAGCAAATCAAAGGCCGCAACTGCGAGACTTTATCATCCCAAGGCCTGAGGTCTTGCAACCAAGTATTGTTCGCCCAGCTATTCAAGCGAACAACTTTGAACTCAAGCCTGCACTAATCAGTATGGTACAAGGATCGTAGTTTAGCGGATCACCCTTGGATGACCCTAATACGCATCTTCAAAGTTTCCTAGAAATATGTGATACTTTGAAGATAAATGGAGTGACCACTGATGCCATCCGCCTCCGCTTATTTCCATTCTCTCTTCAGGATAAAGCAAAGGCATGGCTAAATTCTTTTCCAGCTGGAACTTTTCAGACATGGGACGCCTTGTCAAAAGCCTTCCTATCAAAATTCTTCCCACTGAGCAAAGCAATCAAACTCAGAAATGAGATTTTAACCTTTGCTCAGAAGGATGGTGAATCTCTATATGATGGATGGGAACGGTACAAAGACTTGCTCCGAAGGTGCCCACATCATGGTCTGCCAGACTGGATGGTGCTAGAAACATTCTATGCCAACATAAGTGAGTCAACTTTGAACAACTTTGAACTCAAGCCTGCACTGATCAGTATGGTACAAGGATCGTAGTTTAGCGGATCACCCTTGGATGACCCTAATACGCATCTTCAAAGTTTCCTAGAAATATGTGATACTTCGAAGATAAATGGAGTGACCACTGATGCCATCCGCCTCCGCTTATTTCCATTCTCTCTTCAGGATAAAGCAAAGGCATGGCTAAATTCTTTTCCAGC
Organism: Turnera subulata; assembly: GCA_028386065.3. Classification (NCBI taxonomy): domain Eukaryota; kingdom Viridiplantae; phylum Streptophyta; class Magnoliopsida; order Malpighiales; family Passifloraceae; genus Turnera; species Turnera subulata. The sequence continues at coordinate 86,223 of JAKUCV010005580.1, read as the reverse complement.
TGGAACTTTTCAAACATGGGACGCCTTGTCACAAGCCTTCCTATTAAAATTCTTCCCACCGAGCAAAGCAATCAAACTCAGAAACGAGATTTTAACCTTTGCTCAGAAGGATGGTGAATCTCTATGTGATGGATGGGAACGGTATAAAGACTTGCTCCGAAGGTGCCCACATCATGGTCTGCCAGACTGGATGGTGCTAGAAACATTCTATGCCAACATAAGTGAGTCAATCAGGGGAACTATAGATGCTGCAGCAGGAGGAGCAATAATTACAATGCCAATCGAAGAAGCCTTCGAGCTTTTTGACCGAATGTCGGCTAATACTTTCCAATGGCCAGTTGAAAGACTGCCCATGAAGAAGGCTGTTGGAGTCTTGGAGCTAGAGGCTGTAAATTTGTTGCACTCAAAGGTGGAATATCTTTTGCACAGCCTGGGAGGAAAGGCAACCCAGGGACCATGTGAAAACTGTGGGGCTGCTCATGCAAACTTTGCATGCCCCAACCAGAATGGAAGTACCTGGGGTGGTCAACAAGGCAGTACTAGAGGACCTTCAGGGTATCCTCCATGAGGCCATAACCCTCAATCTCAACAATTAACTCCACAGCCACAAAGAAATAACATGCAATCATTTATGTATGCATTTATGGAAAGTCAGCGCCAACAGATGGAGGCTCAGCGCCTACAATTGGAGTTCCAACAAAAACAAACAGAGCTAATAGCTAATCTAACCTCTGAGATTAGCCAACTGAAGACGCAACTTGCTGGGAGCAAGAACAAGTTGCCTGGGCATACTGAAGTAAATCCTAAGGAGCAATGTTGTGCAATAACACTGCGTAGTGGAAATCAGTATGAGATGATTGCACCAACTAGCACAAGAAGTCTGTGCAAGAAGATAAAAAGGAGCAACACAGCCAGACTGAGCAAGAGAAGGACTCTGAAGAAGCACAACCAAAGAAAGAAGAAGAGGTGAAGCCATATGTTCCCCCTATTCTCTTTCCTGGAAGATTGAAGAAAGCAAAACATGATCAACAATTTGGCAATTTCTTAGAGGTGATTAAGAAGTTGTATGTGAATATTCCATTCACAGAAGTCCTTTCTGAAATGCCTTCTTATGCCAAATTCTTGAAAGAGAACTTGTCAAAGAAGAGAAGTCTAGAAGAGATCGGAACTATAGCATTAACTAAGGAATGTAGTGCTATTATCCAAAATAAGCACATTCCAAAGTTAGTAGATGATGAGAGTTTCTCAATCCCTTGTAACATCGGCAAGATTAGCAGCAAAAGGGCATTGTGCGATTTGGGAGCAAGTGTTAGTGTCATTCCACTATTCATAGTTAAGAAGCTGAATATGGGGGATATAAAGTCAACTTCGATCTCACTGCAGCTGGCAGATCGTTCGATCAAACGTCCTGTTGGTATCCTAGAAGATGTCCCTGTGCAAGTTGGAAAGTTCTTCATCCCGGTGGGCTTTGTTGTCCTTGATGTAAAAGAGGATACTAAAACGCAGATTATATTAGGACGTCCATTTTTGGCAACTGCAGGAGCAATAATTGATGTTCAAAACGGGAAGTTAACCTTCAAGATTGGAACTGAAACAGTCAGCTTTGACGTTTTACAAGCAGAGGAAAATGACTTTTCAGGTCATTCGTGCTATTGTCTTGAAGTGACTGACGAAGCTCAAAAACAATCTTCTTCGCAGAAAGACCCTATGGATCCCATTTTGGCATGCTTAGTCAGTAGTAGAACCGCAAAGGATCGAAATGTTGCAGAAGCTGCTTGTGCCCTTTTATTGGAAGTCTTTGTTAGTTATATGCCCAAAAGCCAATCTATGGATAATTGTAGTCATGTATATACTTTGAGGTTATTCCAATAAATATGATTATGAGATAATTGCTTGCACATATTTATAACCCTAGTTCATATTTGATATATTCTTAAATGTCCCTAGCCGGTTATTATTACGGATGGGTTGTAATAATAAATTAAGACTAGCATATGTTGAGAATTTATATGTGATATGAATTCAACATACGGGTACAAGTTAGAGAACTTGTGGACCGGACCGACCCACATAAGAACACTACATGGAACGTTATATGTATGTCATTAGTGTTTCTTATAGATGTATTGTCCTTCGACCTGAGATCGTCAAGGTATCCAACATATGAATCATGTACTTTGATATTATTCCTAGTCATCCGTAACTGGGTGGACATAAGGGTAATCATTGGGTATATGACGAGTATGTAGTGGGTTTTGATTGATCAAGACGGGATTCGTTCGACCCATATAACGGGTATATTATCATATGGTTTCTTGATAGAGTTGAACTGTTAAATGCATGGCCATGCTCGGATTAGGTGATATGGTGATATCACGGGTATCCGTTTTATACAGTTAACTCGGGGATCAAGAAACATAGATTAAACATATATGAGATTGGCATATTCCATGTCTCGTGTTTGATCTAGATAATGGGACGAAAGGACGATGACATGTTCCGAGGCATATAGAATCAGTACTGATCTTGTCGTTCGGGTAGCAATGATGTGTTGCTAGACGCCGCTCTTTGCTTATAATTGTAAAATGAGATTTTACGATTATTGCCGGATGTTACAAGTGCCTACAGGGTCACACACATAGAGCCGTTGATTCGAGCAGATGGTTGAACCGTGGTTGGACCATGGTTGGACCGGGTATGGTTGGACCGTGGTTGGACCGTGGTTGAACCAGGGTCGGTTTTGGCACAATTATTAGCTGAATAATTGGCCAGACATTAGTGGTAAGGTGGTGTGTTTTCAGGTTGTCCATTAGTGGAGGCATGATAATGAATGCCATTATCTTGTCACCTAATGGGGCCTTATGTTGGCCATTATGCTAATGGACTTTTATGAGTGGGATTGGGACTTTGTGGTGATCTGATCACTCTCTACATTCTGCTCCCTCTCTCTCACGTTTTGCTTCTGCAAAATTCAGAGAAAACACCACACACACCTCTTCTTCATTCTTTGTGAAAGAAAGAAGATAACCATACACACAAACACCACAAGGTTGTTGCTTCCGGTTTACTCTTGCTAGCACATCAGTCCGGGAGTGCTCGAGGTTTGATTCGTAGGACGATTTCAAGCCAATCACGGTTCGTGTGGATACCGTAGAGGAGCCAGGCCGTTGTCTTGCTCTTGCTGATTCCGTCCAGCATTTAGGTGAAAGATCCTAATACTACAGATACGAAAATTTTGTCGTACGGTTTATGCATGCTTCACTTGGTTCTTGATTAAGTTTCCTTGTTTCCGCTGCATATTGTGCTTGTTATGAGTGTCATAATAGCTCTAGGGAAACTTACAGTCTTATCCCCTATCACTAGAGGCAAAGGAAATAATTTCAAAGCTTCAAAATGTATGCAAAATCTGCAGCCTCTCCTTGATCCACACTAGGATGGCCAGTGTGGAGTCCAGCTACAAGACGAGAAGCGCTGTGTGGGAGGCAACCCATATTTCCTTTTTGTATGTTCCACATGCAAATTGAAGGCAATAACTGAAACGCCCGTGTCCCAATTTATTAATAAAAGTTATAAATTAATTATAGATTGACCAAATTGCCCTTATCATCCCCGGGACACCCGTATCCCAAATTATCCATTAAAGATTGTATAGCATGTGAAGTGACCAAAATGCCCTTCTTCCCGAGATACAATATCAACAACATAATCAATGAACAATTATACAATAAATTACACAACAACGAGTTTGCAGCGGAAGACTATACATATGATAACATGAATGCAGTGAACTCTATGGATCCGACCGAGGTGAGGAAAGCACCGCCACCTGCTGATATGCTCTTCTGATCATCGATCAGCTAACCTGTGTAAAACTGTGAGGGGGTGAGACCAACCACTGTCTCACCGCAAACAAATAAACCAATAATATACAATTACAAATCAACTACAAGAACACCGGCATCAAACAACAACAACCACAGTACACAGAGCAAGACATCATCAGACTACAAACCGTCACTTGTCATTACTTATATTATTATCTTTGTTATTAAGGTTAAGTATTTTATTAGGGCCCTCTACTGTGTGCGTCGAGCTCGGTCCCGTCTCATGAGACAACCAGGCATAAGCCCAAATAAACCAGGCACGAAGCCCAAACATATCCATAGAGAGAGAGAGAGACAGAGAGAAAGAGGGAGGTAGAAAGGGGGAGGTAGAAGGAGGGAGGTAGAACCGGTCATAACAGACCCATATGCTAACCGCATAAAATCCCGAGGGGTATCATTTCCCGCTCGAACCAACTGGTCAACAGCCCCACAGTAGAATTATTATAGTATTTTATTCTCAATTATGCTTAAAGAGTTGAGCCATAAGTTATGATCAAACAGTGTTGTGTGGATTTGAATATCATATTCTCAAGTCCGGGCCCCAGCCCATAGTCCACCACACAAACCACAAATCTATATCTCATGTGTTTATCATAACCAAACAAGTTATGCTAGACAGGCACAATACTTCACATCAGACAACAGGTCTCCTAATCAGGCACTCCACGTCATAGGTATCATCAACATAATTCACTTTGCAAATAGCAACATCAAGACAACAGGCAAGCATGCATACAGCAATCAAGACCAAACAAATAATACCACATTATATACCAAGACAATCAACCGAGCATTGTAGGCAGTAATGCATACAAAGGTTTATAAGTCCTCACCTGGGCCATATTAACGTCCAGGAACCAACAGTCCGGTCATGCCTTGAGTTCAAACCCAACCGCTCTTAATGTGTCACTAGTGCCTAAACATACACATATATCACTTAAACATGTTTCACAAGACATCATGTGATGCAATATCCAATTTACAGGCAATGATCCTTTAACCCCCAAAACAAGGCATAAAAGGAATAAGTACAAAGAAATTCCAAGCGTGTAAGTCACGACCTCAGAATCCAAAAACAATATTTAATGCTAAACAAGTGGCTTATAAGATAATAGCCCAATTAAAGAGACGAGCCACCTCTGCTGTCCAAAATCTATTCGGAAAGTAAAGTTTCATGGTCAAGGGTTCAATCCACCACAAATTCATTAGATAAGATTGAGCAGTTTGTTTATTAGCCATACTCGGATATGATTTAGATGAACAGGGATTTGTGTGCATATGTTCACATTTAATGAAAAAAATTATTGAACTTTCAGAGAACCCATGTGATAGGAATTACCAATGACTTGGTGAAAATCCACAAATTGGCATCACCAAGGTTTAAATATCACTAATAGAATTTGAGCGGTAAAAACCCATGTTAAACCTTCATAGACCAATGAATGTAAGAGAAAAGCAATTGGCGAACCAGCTTCATATCAAGAATTACGCATAACGTAAGTCAACTATCACATAACCAAATAAGCAAAATTCCGGAATCCAGGGACCATGAATAAATTTTAAATAAAAGAAAAAACTCATCTTGAAGATAGATAAAGACGGTGATAATCAGGTCATTTCCGGTTCAATTCTTAGATTACTTGAAACCCAAAATTGTTTCAAATTAAATGGTTTTGTACAGTGAGCATTGTACCGTATTCTACCCCTCCATACTATTTAGAAAAACAAGCAAACATCAACACCATCCAACTTCCAATTAACCTATTCACTCCAAAGACATACAAAAAAGAGAGGAAAGGATAAATTCTTACCGGGAGACACAAGTCGCACTCTCCAGAACGGCTCGCCTCCGTTGAGCAGCACGAACCCGAGCCCAACCAACACGCTGCCGGAAACTCCAACCCACTGCCGGCTATTAACTCGCATCCTCGCTGTGAGCATTACAGAGGCTAGCCACCATTCCTTGCCAAGAACACAACCCGACCCGAGCCAAACAAACAGCCCAACAATACACACGACGGTCCTAAGCAAACCACAGCCATGAACAACGACACAGAACCCACCTCCTTCAACAACAACCACACATCCCGCCACCATGAGCAACAATTCCGGCCAACACCACCAGCCCGCCGCCATCACAAACAAACAACACAATACCCACCGTCATCAGCATAGAAAGAGAATAAAGAGAAGAGAAGATTCAACAGAGGGCGGCGAGGCTCACCACGCAACGACGAGGGGTGCCTGCGACTTACGTCCACCCGCAGAACTACTTGTCGCGCACAGCACCTGGGCCTCATCTCGATCTCCTCTACAAACAGCAGCAGCGGCGGCTTTGAGTGGCGAGCGGGGCGGAAATGCTAGGAGGTGAGGAAGAAATTAATGGGGTGTGGTTTTGTGAGAGGGACAAGAGGGATGGTGATTCGGAAAGGAAGAAGAGAAGAGAAAAGAAATGGACATAAAAGAAAGAGAGGGAATGGGAGCGTGGAGGCGGCCGGGAGAGAAAAGGGAAGAGAAGAGAAGGAATGGAGAAAGAGAGAAGGAAAAAGAAAAGAAGGAGGGCTAGGGTTTGGCCGGCCTGGCCAAAACGACGTCGTTTCGTTTTGGCTTAGGCGCGGTCAACCCGCCCTGGCCAGTCAACGTTTTTTTTTTCTTTTCCCCAAAACGACGTAATTTCGACCCAAACTACTAAAAACTCCGCGTCAAGCCCCGAAACACATTTACTCCAACAAAACCCGAACCAAGGACAAATTTCGACTTGAAAATTTATATTCCCAAGGAAAATAAATTAATTTCCTTAACCTGAATACCGAAAATTTTGCAAGGGTAAAATTGGAATTAAATACCGAAAATTTTGAAAATTCCGAAAAGGTCAATTAACGAAATTCGGGGCGTTTGCAGTACACATCCAGACTGTGTAGGCACAAACAGGTTCTTCGTATCTTATTTTTATGCTTTCATTTCTTAGATTCTTGGTCAGTGAGGACACTGTCCAAAATAAGTTTGGGGGTGCATGTTAATCCTAATTTCCTCATTTTAATTTTTCATTTTTCATTTTTATTTTCATTTTTATTTTCAAATAATTTAGGCCCTAACTTTAGTTTTTGGCTTTTACTTTCTCACTTCTTGAATTTTGCTGACAATAGGAAGTATGGATGCGCCAGGATATGTCACTTTGAAAAAAAATAACAAACTGTGCCAACTTAATTTGTTTCTCATCCTTTGCCTTATACATGTTGGAAACAACTTTAATAACGCGTAGCCATATGATTAGTTCTGCCTATTACAACTCTGCTTTTCTAACTCTTTTTGACGTTATCTTTAATCTTAGAACAGAATCACTGGACCAATCAAGGCGAACTTTGGCATAGGACATTTGATAAACGGATGTGATAAAGGCACTTCTTTCTTTCACCTACTTCACTTTTCTATAAACACTTACTAACCTTTATTTTATTTTTCCATTGTCAAAAATTTTTGGGCCTTTTCACGATAGCCAATATTTCTTTCATACCCCGCACAGCTACCTTACGCCCATTGAGCCCACCTTGGCTATCGTTTATTTTTTTTTTTAAACTAACCCTTTTTGTCACTTTGAGAAAATTCATTATTTTTTTAGTCAAATTTTTTCTGGCGATCGGCTCACAAAGCACAACGCGCTTATATGATTTTCCGTCTATTGTGCTTTAGGATGGACATTTAAAGATGAAGGTAGTTTGGGAAGTTTAGCTGAAAATGAAAAGAAAAAAAGCAACAAAATGAAAACCCACTCCCCAAAAAGGGTTTTCACAAAAAAAAAAACTCAAAAAAAAAACAAACAAACAAAAAGAAGAAACCTCAGCATAACTTCCCTATGCATCCTATCCTAATAAACAGAGCACAACCTCCTTATGCAGTTTGAGCCAATCCCTGAAGATGTTTACCAGCATATACACTGATATGATGAATTTTTCTTGAGTGACATTTTTGTTTAGCCTTTTTCATTTTCTTTTTAGCCCTAACCTAGCCCCATTACAATCGGACGCAAAGTCCTTTTGATCCTATTTGAAAAGTGTCCTATTTATTAGTGGAGATTGGAAAAGTGATTTTGCTTATGAGATTTGTTTTTCTATTTAAAAAACTCAAAATAATCTTTTCAGGTGTTAGTAGGCGGAATATGATCTATCTGGTTATGCATCGTTAGATTTTGGGACTGACATGTTTCTGATTTGAGGAATAGGTTGGGCTGGCACCCCTTTTACTACTTGCACGACTATCCTGTGCATTTCTATTTTCAGTTTCAGTTGACTTAAGAAGTGAGGCTTTTCACCCTTGTCCTTAATTTTCAATGATTTTTGCTTAGGGACAAGCAAAGATTCAAGTTTGGGGGTGTTGATGTCTATGAATTATACACACATTTTGGGCCTTTAGTTTATAGATTTGGGCTTTGTTTTATTAAATTATTATTTATTTAGTTAGTTTTTCATTTAGTTTTGATTTAATAAACTCTTCCTTTAGCTTTTGATGATTTCAGGTTTAAATTGAAAGGATTTGAAAGATTTGGATAGATTCTAGAAGATGGAGATTAGATGAATAATTATCCTGGATAAGATTTGAAGATAATATGTGGATTTATCCTCTTATGCGCATCCTGCCTATGCGGAGCATTTTCAGCTGTGCAGAAGTTCACATTTCCATTATCCAAGATTATCTTCCAAAGATATTTTGAAGATATTGTTTGAATTTGAATTAGGATTATTTATTTGTTATTTATCCATGTAATTAAATTCAAAAGGTTTGTTTTTGAATTTAATTAGATTAGATCCTAGTTTTGAATTCGAAAGAGAGAAATCCTAACCATCCTTTCCTAGCCTATAAATACCTAGGCATTCTATGATGAAAGGACACACTTCACACTCTCTCATTCTCTCATTCTTCCATTCTCTCTCAAATTCAAGAGGAGTTCTTCATCAGTTCTTCAAGGAAGAGGAAGGAAATTCAGCTTATGAGCTTAGTTCAAGTTTGTCTTCAAGTTTGATTCTTGTAACTACTTGTTCAACGCCTGTAATGAAATTCATGAGTATTTTCTTCTCTCTTGCTATGTTGAGCTAAGTCTTTAAAGTCTAGGAATTAGGGGAGGTAGCTTGTCTATTCTATGATGCATATGTTTTAATAAATTGATTCTAATTCCTGAATATTCTATTGTTCATTGATTCATTCCTAAGGCACTTAACTATGCTATTTAACTGGCCATTAGATAGTATAAATTCTAGGTAGAAGATTGTTAAGTGACAACGTCAATTGACTACTGGAATTGCATAGGTTGAACACTAGAAACTTGCCTTGAGGAAGGATGACCTTCTAGTGAAGAATATTTGCTTAGGTTGACTGTGCATTAATACCTTAGTTATTTCTTCGCTAGTGAACACGAAGTTGAAATAGCTAAGTAGGGTTTAAGTCTCGCCACGAGAGTGGGTTATTTATTCTGCATTATTCAACTCATCTTTCAATGAACTCAGGAAATTCAGGAGCAAGGTCAATTTATAGTTGCATAGTCTGCTTATGCATGCTAGCTGCATGATCTATCTGTGCATGATTTTAAAGTGAAGCGTCAAGAATAGGCAAGTGAGCCCCCAAAGTCCTAGACAACTTTTGAATATTGGGAATCCATCTTTTATTATTTCAGTTATTTACTTTCTTACTCAAAAACCAATCTTTATTTGCTTAGACGATCACAAGTTATTAAGCGATTAGTAATTAACCTGGTCTCAGAGGACGACCTTGATTGCTACAACTATCTATGCACTTGCAGATTAGCGTTCAAGTTTTTGACAAAACAAGATGTGGAGCAATATTAATCAAGCCTCTATAGATGATTGAATTCATCCCACCTACAAAGAAAAGGTATTGAAAAAGTCTTTCTCTACTCTTAATTGGCATTATGCTTTTATTAGTAAGTCGTTCTTGTTTTTGGGTTCCGGGAAGATATTGCTTCTTAATCTACTAATCTTTTTTATACTTTGTATGTATTATGTAATATAACCAAACAATATTTCTTTCTGGGATCAATATTAATTTTATTTGCTTGGGTGTGGGTGAGTGTATTGGTTTCTTTCTTTTACTAAAATCATGACATGTGTCATTATATAATTGGTGAACTGATTCAGGGGCCAAAACTAAGAGATGATGACAAATTACTGTACAAAATCACTAGTTTAATAACTAGGGGGCCAAAATTAAAGTGAGGGACAAACTGGGAGGCCAAATGACCTTGGAAAAAATTGGGGAACTTGGAGTCTGCACAGTTTTGGGTGCATTCAATGTCATGGAGTGAGAGGGGAGAAGGTCGGACCATGCATTTGAGCATGCAACCAGGCAAACAAGTCATTCGCCCAAAGCCTGCACGACCACGACCACGACCAGCAGCACCACCACCCACACCAACTCCCATTCTGCATTGAGGTCTACACTGCTTAAAGCATGCTGCCAACTTGAAAGGATTGCCGCCGGGGATCCCGATAGGCAAAGGCAATTCGGGTTGAATGGGCTACTGGGGTAGGAGTCCATTATCTGGTGGAGGCAAGGTGGGATGGGGTTGGGGTTGGAGTTGAGGTTGAGGTTGAGGTTGACGTTGGGTTATTGCTCCATTATCCGGAGGTGGTAAAATTTGTTGTGGGGGAGCTTGAGGTAATGTTACCGGGGGGATTGTTGCTGCCTGTATGGGTGTGGCAGGATTTGCTTGCCCTGATACCTGCAACACAAACATCAAACTTATCATCATCACCCCTATCAATCCCCTACTCATTTCTTTCTTTCTCATCTCTAAACTCCTCATCCTCCTCTCCTCTCCAATCAACAATCAATACTGTTGTATGTAATCTCCATTTGTTAGTAATCCCCAGCTCAACAACTCTGTGTGTTTTCAGCCTGAATCCTAGACCCATAATTTATAGGCATATGTACGTCAACCCTGCATGCCCCATATTCCATGCCTCCATTCATTTCTGGCAAGCTATGCTAATCCACTCCCACTGATAATGGAGGTTAATTAAGTATTGTGATTCAATAATTTGTGCAAAGTCCCCTACTGATAATCCCTCCTCTAGGATTTTCACTTCAACACTAATGGAAAATAGTTTAACTGAGATACATATCAATAGTTAACTTTCCCAAATTCCTGTAGGGTAGGGAAATTGATTGGTCTTTTTATTTCAATCAGTCTTCATTTCATCTTACTCCCAATTCAATCAATGCAGGACCGATTACGCAGTAATTTCAACAACACTTTAATCACTTCTTTAGCGCTTCACTTGAAATCAGTAATACTATAATATTAACAAAACAATTGTGTATTACCCAAAAATAATAGTATTACTATAATCTCTCCTTTATTTTTATCCTCTACGTTTATATCTCCTTAATTTTCTCCCTTGATCTTTCGCCAGTTAACCTTTTGAAGCCCTCCCATTCAAATTCAATCCTACTCATCATTCCTTACTAATTTTTCTCAAGTGATTTCATAATTCGTTGTTCAGATTTTTATTCTTCAATCCACTACACAGAAAATAAGAAATTAAAGCTTCCGAGAAACAAGATAACTGTACACCACAAACCTTCTACTCCACTTAGAGGATGCCCATTTATCCAAACATGTAGGCACTGGGATAACACAAAGCAAAATAAAATTTTCATTTCCACCAAATAAAAGTAAAATTTTCATGAAGAGCAAACTGTAATTAATGGATGGCAGAAAAACTGAATTAGAGCAACAAGAATTAGAAACAACGTCGTAAAAGAATTTCCACATGAAAAATATACAAAATAAAAATAACATATGATTATCCGTCTCCACTTTTCCAATCCAAAGGAAACTCCAATCACAGCTACATTTTTTTATTTGACAGTAATGATGAGACAATTTGCACTGATAAATCAAGAGGAAAATTTTTGCGTAAAAATTTTTAAAATTATAATACTATGCCTTTGGAGCATTGAGCAATTCCGTTGGAATTTTTTTTTTAATTTTTCACTATAAATACAACATAATTAATTTTTTAACTATTCAGTTTGATTAGACTAAAATTTCAAGCACCAAATTTGAATGAGTTGTTAGTAGTTAGTATTTTTTCTTATATTGTATGACTTTCTAAAAGTTATTGACGATAAACGAATCGAAGATTAAAAATATAAGGAATGAAACAACAGGACGTTACAGTTGGTAACGGAGCTCCAGGACTCCTCTAGTATGGTGCAGGGCTCGGGGACGAACCTAGCGAAAGCTGGTGGGCCTGTGACATTCGGGGTCTATGAGGGCAGGAAGTGTACGCCAGTGCCGGGATGAGCATGGACAAAGAGTGGCTTCTGGCAGGCTTCTAGACGGAGGAACACACGAATGAACCGAATCCACACCGAAATAGGAGAGATCCTGAGACTGTATAGGGATGGGACTGCACAGTTGAAGCGATTTTATAATGATACGGGTATGGGACTGTACAATCGAGAATAGCCGCTCCTCAACTCTGTCACTACCATAAACGCAACAAATGCTCATCTTATCATTCATGTTCTCAAAAAAACCATCCACTAGGATCCAATTTTTGTTTACCCGACATTGATCAATCTTGAAATGCTGCCCATCCCAAAGGAGAAGTAGCCCACCCGAAGATCCATTTGCGTCTACTGCCCTAAATTCTAGAGAGGCAATATTCCAAATTCTTGAACAGAAGTGCAAGTCGATGTTTTGGAACTTAGTCTCACACAAGAACACTATTTTAGCGTCATTATTATTAATCAATTCTCTCAGGTGTTTGTTTTTAAAAAGCGACCCGAGACCCCTGATGTTCCAAGAGATTAGACTAAACATATTAAAACTACAACACCCACAAACACTTGACAAGAGTGATCACTGACCATCCTGACACTTGCTCCACTCTTCCCCTTCTCTGACAATCAGATATCGGATTGCTTCTCTAACTTCATCTCCGTTATTCTGATTATCCCACCCAAGGCAGTTACCCACCTGCAATGTGGGCTCAGCCTCGGCATCGAAGTCAAGCAACACTGCTTCCGCTTGGGACTCCTTCTCCCAATCTTGAGATAATGGCCTTCTATTCACCTGCCTAATTCCAGAATCATCAAGGGAGTCAGTTGAAATAATACTACTAGTGAGTCTGTTGAAAGTTTTAAACTTTATCTGCTTTGTGATTTTCCTTGTCCGTAGGGCTAGCATGATCTTTTGCTCAATGAGACTTGAAAGGCCTTGGTTGGAGGAATTAATACTACGTGGGCTGACTGGAAGTGTGCTAGGGGTAATGAGACCCCCAATGACAAGCACAAAGAGAGGGCCCTGATGACTGGCAGAGAGAGGGAGGATATGTCTAGAACCTTCATCAATCAGTCTATCATTAGGTCCCACCTGTTTGTTGTTGTTGGAGCATTCGCTGACTTCAGAGGAATAAAATCTTCCAGGCTCTTCGTTTGACGAGAACACTTTGAAAGAAGAGGACAGGGCGCCGTTTTTTGAACCGTGAGGTACCCTGTATGAGATGGCTTTTGAATTCCCACTCACTCTGCATCGACTACTCACGTGGCTCTTGCTCTTGGAAATAGATAATTCCTTTGTTGCATGACTGTTCCTGGGGGATGGCTGGAGCATTAAAGTTTTGTATTATCCCCATGAGGTTGAATGGGTGCGACCCATTGGGGTGTGACGCTTGGACTTCTTCGTCATCAGCTCTGCTATTCTTGGCCCTAGGACTGGTGGCGGCGAGGTCTTGCTTAAGTGAAATCTGATCATTGACTGATTGTTGAAGGAGGCGTCCACATTTGGAATAGTGGATTCTGGGATTTCAGAGCAAATGACTGAGCTTTTCTGGCCATTGATTTCAACGGATGACTCCCACAAAATTGGTTCCTTGATAGTTGTTAGAACATGCACAAAGGCAAATTCTAAGTTCATCCTCAATTCTGTGATGTCTGCTAACTTAAGCAAAGCACCTAATCTATTGCAAATACTGACAAAGAATTCATGGCACCACACCTGTAAGGGGACACCTTGCAGTTTAATCCAGCATTTTCTATTACGAGCGCATCCCTCTTGCTTTCGAGTATGACACAGCTGAAAGAAGTCATCGATCCAAATCGGTAGATGAGATAAAAACTGTTCTCGAATTTCCACTGACGGTGCATGAATAAGGACTGATTCCCCACCAATCTCGCTGACAGTGAACTCTTTGAGACCCTTAGAAAGGAAGACTCTTTGAAGATCTGATCTCTCCATTGGTTTAAGCAAAACACCAAAGATACAACGGGATAGCCACTTCGAGGTCTCCTCCGGAGGGTAAAAAACGATATTAGAGACGCCTTTACCTTTGTCCTTTGTGGTAATATCGGGGTCTTTGACTGCCTGAGCAAAGGATTTGCCAGTGGAGACTTCATAGGCCTGAGCAGACCCTTGGTGGAGCAGGGTTTTTTCTTGTGCGATTTTTTGCCAGGGCGGCACGAAGGGTGCCCCAAGCAACTGCCACTGAAGAGATTGCTTCCACGATTCGCTGCTGTAAGTGCCCTTTCTAGAATCTAACAAAGCCGTATCTTCTACCACCTTTAAAGCTTCTTCCGGGGATTGATTCGCTACCAATCTCGCTGGCAGTGAACTCTTTGAGACCCTTAGAAAGGAAGACTCTTTGAAGTTCTGATCTCTCCATTGGTTTAAGCAAAACACCAAAGATACAGCGGGATAGCCACTTTGAGGTCTCCTCCGGAGGGTAAAAGACGATATTAGAGAGGCCTTTACCTTTGTCCTTTGTGGTAATATCGGGATCTTTGACTGCCTGAGCAAAGGATTTGCTAGTGGAGACTCCATAGGCTTGAGCAGACGGATTGACCCTTGGTGGAGCAGGGTTTTTTCTTGTGCGATTTTTTGCCAGGGCGGCGCGAAGGGTGCCACAAGCAACTGCCACTAAAGAGATTGCTTCCACGATTCGTTGCTGTAAGTGCACTTTCTAGAATCTAACAAAGACGTATCTTCTGCCACCTTTAAAGCTTCTTCCGGGGATGTATACATCTATGATTTCGCCAAAACTGGACAGAGCTGATAAGATATTAGATATTGTCCATGCGGTCGCGATATTCTCGATATAGAGGCTTAAAAGCTGGTCATTCTCCAATGCAGATAGAACTGATTTCCTACCCCATTAGAGAAGAAAAGAGGTGCTTGGTTAGGATGACGGTGTTGTAAAGGTTGCAAAGTAGTGTGAGTGATGAGAGGGTGATGAGTGGGGTGGGGGGTAGTTGAACGGGATTGTATGGTAGGGCTAATCGATGGGGGAAACTGGAAGGGTCGAGGTACAGGCAGCGCCGGGCGAGAAAGCCGGCCTGCGGACATGGGGGAGGTGGGTTGGCTATTACGGGCAACCATCTCTCTACTATAGTTGGTGGACGAGTTGTAATTCAAGTGCAGAGCCTCTCTCTACCATTAAAGTTTTGTAATATCCCCATGTAAGTGGGTTAGATAGGTTTCAGATTTTCAAGGATTTTGCCATTGTCTGTCTATAAGACTACAACTACCTTTATGTTATGTTGTTTGATTGATCGCCTAAATTGCCTTAGTTGACACAGTTTTACTGCCGGTTAAATTGATCGTGCTGCGGCAGAGGCTGAATGGACTATGTTGTTTCCTTTTTGTCTTTGAAATCGGATAGCAAGGGAACTTGGATCATTGGCCATTAGTGTTTTCACAAAACTCTATTAACTGGGGGTTTAAACCCTTCAGATTTCTTTCTTACTAGTGGACTTTGCCTAACTTCGATGATATGCTCCAAGGGTTCTGGACGAAGGAGACTGAGGTGCAAATTCCTAGTAAACGTTGTCTTTTGAAAAAACTAAGCCAGCTACTATTTGTTCCTACAAATTGGAATCGTAATGTTTTTTTGACATGTGGATAAAGAAATTTTGTCCCTCCGACAGAAAGTGGATGATGTACAATTGATAAGCCAAAATCGTGATTTATTGGCATTTGAAAGCAAGAAAAAGGCACAGGTGGTTGGGATATACGGAGAAGCTGGCACAAGGTAGGGAAAAATTATCACTTGAAAGCAAGAAAAAGAGAGTCTATGGCGGTAAAAATCACAAGTGAACTGGCGTAAATTAAGTGATAAAAACATCAAATTTTTTCATGTGCTGGCAAGTTGTAGGGGAAGAACGATGAGGATCTCATCTACTGTAGTTAATGGTTATTCTATCACTGATCTAAGAGATAAAGGCACAGGTACTGGTACGTTTCTTCTCAAGTGGTGATTGCATTAGACCTAAATTGGGGCGGCTGGAGTTCAAGTCTATTGATAGTACTGCTACTGGTTTTTTTTGAGAGGCCAGTATTACAAGGAGAGGTTAAGGCTGCTGCGTGGGATTGTGATAGTTCTAAAGTCTCAGGACACGGCGGGTGCTAGCATTTTTTACAGGAGGATTTATTTGATCTAGTTAGCTATTTCTTTGAGACAGGTCACCATCCTAAGGCAACAAATTGTTCTTATATCACCTTAATTCCTAAGAAAGATGGTGTCGAAGCCTAAATGATTTCAGGCCTGTAACTTTGATTATTGAGTTGTATAAGATTGTCTCAAAGATCTTAGTACAATGAATTAAACCAGTCATGAACTCCTTTATTAGCCCAACCAATCGGCTTTTATTGTCGGACGTAATATTTTTGGACTGGGCACTGCTAGCTTCTGAGGTGGTGCATTCTTTAAAGGTGTCTAGTAGGCAAGCAATCATTAAGAAGATAAATTTTCTCAAGTCCTACGTTTCTGTTTCTTGGGAATATTTATTTGTCGTCAAGCAAAGTTTGGGATTTGGAAAAAAAATGGATGATACGGATCCGTTCGGGTCTATAGTCTTCTTCTTTGGCTGTTTTGGTTAGTGGCTCTCTACACAACAATTTTCAATGCACAAAGTACTTGTTGGTATATGATAAACACAATCGTGTATAGTAGTCTTATCACTTTGTATTCCATATGTAACAGTGTTCTAGTATAGGTATATTCCTGAAATGTATGTAACACTCACTAGACAAGTGTTAAATAACATCAAGCGGCTGTGCAAATTGTCAAGCTTTTCAATATCACTGTTATCTATTGGGTAGCACTTTTACATGGTAGCGGAGCTAATTGCTTAACCGCCTTTCTCACAAAACCTAAAACTTTTCTTTTCCTTTCTGCTCTTACATGTCTACCATCGGTTCTCCTTCTGCTGGCTCTGTTAACATAGGCTCTGGTTCTCAAGTAAACCATCCAACCTGCGTCTGTTATTCAACCTGCATTCTCGGTGCAACCCTTGGCCAATTCTCATCAAAGCAATTCAATCAAACTTTCTCACCACAATTATGTTTTTTGGCTTGCTCAGATTGAGCCGTACCTGGCTGGTCAGGGTGTTCTTGGTTGTGTGACAGGTAATTTTCCCTATACTTCTCCCACTGTTCTCGATTCTGTAGGTGCCCTTCAAGTCAATCCGGATTATGGCCGATGGATCCAATAGGATCAAGCCATCCTGAGTTGTATTACAGCTTCTCTCGCTGTTGAGGTATTTCCCACGGTTGTTGGCAAGCGCACTTCCAAAGACATCTGGGATGCTTTAGAGACTTCTATTGCATCCTCAAACCAAGCCCGGTGGATGGCCATACATTCTGCCTTGCAGTAGATCTCCTAACACCCTGAAGAACCTGTCTTGCAATATCTCAATCGGGAAAAAGGCTTTCTGATGAGCTTGCTGCTAGTGGACAAGCTATGCAGCCCACTGATTTTCGGATAATTCTGATTCGGGGATTACAGTCCCAACTTAAAACTTTTGCTACAACTATTACTGCACGAGTAGAACCTCTTTCTTTTGCTGAATTGCACGGTGCACTCATGAGTTTTGAGTTCCTCCATACCGATCCTTTGAAGTCCCTTGCTCTTGATTCCACTGCCTCCTCTGATCCACCAAAAGACCCGAAGCCTGCTGTAGGACCCTCGGTCCATGTGGCTTAGAAGCAGCCTTTTTCTCCCTCTCCTCGTGGTGGTCGTGGCTGGGGAGGCCATGGTGGTCGTAGGGGCCGTGGCTATTCTCCACAATACTATGATAATCAGAACTTTCATCCTCAGGAATCCAATCGCCCGAGATGTCAAATCTGTAATAAATGGGGCCATATGCACAGACTTGTTATCAACGCCACTCTACAGCCACAACCAACACGATTTCTCAGTCCTATTCTTCTTATTCTGCCGATCAGTGGTTTCCTGATATGGGTGCTAGTCACCATGTGACTTCGGATCTGCAGCTTCTCCAACAATATAGTATCCTGGTCCAGATACGGTTCAGGTTGGCAATGGTCATGAACTGTCCATTGCGGGTGTAGGTACTACTTCTTTTTCTACCTCGCATCGCCCTTTGCATGTCCATAACATTCTTCATGTCCCTAATATCACTAAGTCCCTTCTTTCTGTACAATAGTTTGCTAAAGATAATGGAGTATTTTTTGAATTTCACCCTGATTCTTTTTTTATTATGGACAAAGCCAGCAACCAAATCCTTCTTACAGGTTGGAGTAACTATGGCCTTTACACTTTTGATCCTCATCCCTTGGCATCTGGCTGTCAGGTTCTTTCAGTTCACCGAGTTGAGGAGGCGACTTGGCACCGATGACTTGGGCACCCACATCTTCAACTACAACACAAAATAATGTCACTTTTTCGTCTTCCCTTTGTGTCGAGTTCGGTTTCTAGTCCTTGTGTTTCTTGTCCTTTGGGCAAACCATCTAGGAGACATTTACCTTTGTGTGCAAGTCGTTTAACCAAACCATTGGATTTGAATTTTACCGATGTTTGGGGACCATCACCACATTCCAGTATTGATGGTTCAAGATTTTATGTTATATTTTTGGATGATTTCAGTAAGTATTTATGGATTTATTACATTTCAAAGAAATCAGATGTTTATGGGTTTTCTAACAGTTTCAAGCCCGTGTTGAATGTTACTTTATTCCCAAAATCAAATGTGTTCAAAGTGATTGGGTGGTGAGTTTAGATCTTTACATCGATGGTTTCAAAGTTGTGGAATAACACATAGAATACATTGCCCCTATACTCATGAGTCGCAGGGTTCGGTCGAGCACCGTCATCGGCATATTGTCGAGACTGGCTTGACCTTAATGGCCGCTGCCAACATTCCTCCACAATACTGGCATTTTCCGTTAGAAACAACAGTCTTTTTAATAAACAGATTACCCACTAGCGTTTTACACGATAAGTCACCCTATGAAGTATTATTTTCACAAGTACCAAACTATAGTTTTCTAAGGGTTTTTGGGTGTCCTTGCTATCCATATCTACGTCCCTACAATAGACATAAATTTGATTACCATTCCTCACCTTGTGTTTTTATGGGCTACAGTCCACTCCACAATGGATATAGATGTCTTGATTATATTACTAAACTCATATATATTGCTCGACACGTAAAATTTTTTGAACAAGTATTTACTTTTACCACTTTAAAACAACCAACACTTTCGTCTCCATCTTCAACGTCATCGTGGGTGTCTGTGTTGTTACCCGTTTTCTTTCTAGAGCCAGTGTCCAAGTCGCATCCTTCTCCCTCTTCTCCTCATTCACCTCCATTTTAATCTTTACCACCTGTCTTATCGTCATCATCTAAGTCTACTCCCACTTCGTCCACAACTCCACCACATCCTACTTTCTCCCCTCATGCCACTACCTCACCTATCACTTCACATCCAAATCCATCACCTAGCTCACCACACGTTGTGTCACGTAGGCAGTTATCTATTGAACCCACTGGCTTATCTTTTTTGCCTTCTGCCTCCTCTTCTTTTTCTACTCCTTAAATGTATGTAACACTCACTGGACAAGTATTAAATAACATCAAGCAACTGTGCAAATTGTCAAGCCTTTCAATATCACTGTTATCTACTAGGTAGCACTTCTATAGGACTAAAATAAGGTGATCTATTGTCCCTATTTCTTTTTCTGTTGGCAGCGGAAGGACTAACTTCAATAATATCCCAGTCAATTTCGTAGGGACTAGTTAAGCCAGTGGCGATTCATAATAAAATAATGTCAGTTTTACAGTTTGTCGATGATACTCTCTTCTTTGCTGCTCCTAATTTAGGTTCTTTGATGAATTTAAAGAGAGTCCTGCGGTGCTTTGAGTTGTTATCAGGGCTTATTGGAGATAATCATTAGTGATCCATCACCTATCACTTCACATCCAAATCCATGTGAATGGCCATAATTCGGGCATTATTGGCCGAGGCAAGAGAGGCCTCCAACGCGAGCCATGCCTCTCTGGAAGTCTTTTTGTTGACAATGATTGAGAACACTTCTAGTGTTACTGAAGACAGAATAGCACTTAGGATGAGGCTATCTTGTTGAACCCATTGTTGGTAAAATGGATTCATCGAGGGAAGATCTCCTTCATTCACAGGCTGAATAATCGGTGTAGGACATGGGAAGGTGCCATCGATGTAACCCATGACGCCTTGTCCAATCAAAAAGGGCTCCATTTGAGCTCTCCAGAAGACATAATTTGTCTCAGTAACTTTAATCGAAATATGATGGTGGGTTTGAGACAAAGGGTGGGTTGCTGGGTCTAAGGGCGCTGAAGAAGTCGCAGCACCAGAGACTTGAGAAGAGCTCGACTGTTTGGACGTGGGAGTGTCCGAATCTTTTGGATCAATAATAGCCAATGAAGGTGTTAGGCTCCGCTACCATATAGAAACCTAGAGTTTGATATTGTGAATGGGATACCACTGACAGTGTTCCCATGCATATTATATAGCCAATACAAGTAGTGTTACAGTTGGACTACATGTCCTGCATGCTTTACATGATAAGCATGACAGCCACACATGATGAGGAAACTAACCGATAAGATATACCTAGCACGAGTCTATCATTTGAATTACAGTTTGTTGTTTATCCTAGGCTCTACACGATAATCATCACTGATGATTATCTCCAATAGGGCTTAACATAAATTTTCATAAAAGTGGCCTTGTCGTTGTCCATCTTGATGTATCCGTTGTGGATAACTTACTCCACCAGTGGCGTGGAGTAAGATTGCTAAACCTAAAATTTTTAAAGGTTTAAGTATCAAGGGAATTTTATCCTAGAATCACAGTCTCCAATTTAAATGTTTGTGGAAGGATTGGCTACATCCTGGGAAAGAATGGAGATCTCTCATTCTTCAGAAGTGTGACTCCCAATTGAATTCTATGGCTCCTTCATTTAACTTGCGAAAAGCCTCTCCTATTTGGTGCCAAATAGTGCAAGCAAGTCAGTGCCAAGTCCAAAAGGGTGTTGTTATTTCAGACAAAAAGAGTGTTGTTAAAGTCAGTTTTTGGCATGATTCTTAGTCCTATATGGTGTTCTATCTGAGACCTACCCTTGCCTCTTCTCCTTGTTGTTGGTTCCAGATGCATTGTTGGCTTTTGTCAAAACCCATGGCTCTTTGTTTTTAGAAAGGCAAAACTTTTGTAGAAGACCTTTCTATTCCTGGGAGGAGGCTGTTAGCACCGGGAGTAGCCCGCAAATCGGGGAAAAACAAACAAGGCCCAAGTGAGATCCACACTCGTGGCCTTGGATACCATATTGTAACCCAAAACCTTAAGGCATTGGGTACATGGGTCCTCTGAACTTATATTTCACTCACTTGGTCTCTTTTCAACTGATGTGGGATACTTACTCACCACTTCGATACCCAACAATCTCCCCATCAAGTGTGAGTTTCTTACACATCGGGCTTGGGCCTACTCCCCCTAGAACGGAAGCCTCTTCTGCGACATCCAACAGCTGGCTCCACAACACCAAGTCTACTGCGCCAAATTTGGAGTCTCGAGCCTGCTCCACGTGGGGCTGCAACCACGGAGCCAAGCCATGTTGCAAGTCCAATCCATCCCAAGCCAAAACATCACCAACGAGTGTGAATCTCACTTGGGCCTCGTTTGTTTCTCCCCGATTTGCGGCTACTCCGGGTGCTAACAAGTGGCAGCGGAGCAAACAACTAGTGAATTAAATAGATAATTCACAATCTATACTCGACAAATAATTATTGAACAATAAATATTATATCACCAACGCACAACGGAAAAATAATAGGTGGAATAATAAAAGAGACAAGGAACAAACACACCTGAAAATTGATAACGGAGTTCGGCCAATAATTGCCTACATCTCTGGAGTACCATTGTTGCGGTCTGCTCTTTATAATTAGAGAAGAGAATGTAATACAAATTTTGGGATGCATAAAAAAGAAGGGGGAGTGTTACTTATATAGGGCTCCACATCTCCTCTAAAACAACTTCTAACAGAAGTGGGATTACAAATAAACACCACAATAGAACAAATCTCCACCTTGGTGCTATTTGTAATCCTACCAAGTACAAATCATCTCAATCAAATAAAGAATAGTCTTCGCAGTGCCTCCAACTTGCGCCATCTGGCGCCACCTCAAAAGCGTAGGATATTGACCAAGTCTAGACAATCTTCAAACTTAGCCCTTGTCACCACCTTGGTCAACATATCTGCAGGATTCTCTGTAGTCAAAAATTTTTGGAGAAGTATCTCCTCTTCTTCAAGAATTTCCCGCACAAATTGATAACGAACATCGATATGCTTCGTCTATGCATGAAAGACTTGATTCTTTGCTAAATGAATAGCACTCTGACTGTCAGAATATACCACAAGTTGTTTCTGACCAACTCCCAAGTCTTTTAGCAACCCATGAAGCCAAATTGCCTTATTTATAGTTTCTGTAATAGCCATATGCTCTGCCTATATTGTAGACAAAGCCACTGTTGACTGTAAAGTAGACATCCAACTAACTGGAGTATTTGCTAAAGTGAACAAATAGCCCGTTGTCGATTGTCGTTTATCCAAATCTGTTGCATAATCAGAATCACAATATCCAATTATGCCTTGACCATGTGATTCATCCCGCTCAAATACTAAACCAAAATCTACGGTATCTTTGATATACCGAAAGATCCATTTCACAGCTTGCCAATGACCTCTGCCAAAATCATGCATGTATCTGCTCACAACACTAACAGCTTGTGAAATATCAGATCTCGTACACACCATTGCATATATCAAGCTTCCGAATGCATTAGCATATGGGACTTTTGCCATATATTCTCGTTCCCTATCAGTCTGTGGAGATAACTGGCTACTAAGTTTCAAATGAGGAGCAAGGGGTGTACCTACAGGTTTTGAGTCTTCATTCATTCCTCAAATACTGCTTCTGTGTCAGCCAAAGCTTGCCTCTCTCTCTATCTCTACTTATCTCCATACCGAGAATCTTTTTTGGCTTCTCCCAAATCCTTCATCTCGAACTCTTTACTCAACTGAGCCTTCAACTTGTCAATTTTAACTTGGCTCTTTGCTGCTATCAGCATATCATCAACGTATAAGAGTAGGTAGATGTAGGACCCATCTTGAAGTCTGCTCAAATATACACAATGGTCGTATTTGCTTTCTTGTGTACTTTTGACCCATCATAAACTGTCAAATCGTTTGTACCATTGTCTAGAAGATTGCTCCAATTCGTATAACGACTTGTCTAGTTTACACACCCAATTTTCTTTACCAGCAGTTTTGTATCTATTTCAAGTCACTGTGTAAGAACCTGGTCTTCACATCAAGTTTGGAAGCAATACGCACCTGGGGAATTGCCCCTTCTATTTTCTAACAATACGCACCTGGAAAAACATCTTAGTTTGAAACATATAAGGCTAGTTAACCATTGCGGGTATCAAGTTGAGAGGGTTTTAGTTCCTCTCCACTTGATGTTAATTTCACTATGCCTCTTGCTGACGGATTCGCCATAGAGGTAACTCTACCAAGAAATCAATTCTCTAATAGGGAGGTCCAATTGTTTTTTTGGGGGACAACCCCTTCAAAGAAATCTTGAAATGTACAATAATAGCAGTTTGTGCCTCAAGCCCACTATGGCTTTCCCAAAAATATAACTACTGTGTCTTAGGTTTTTTTTGGATAGAAAGGAGGATGGCAGCCTTCTGATTAAGAGCAGTAGTTGGAGCAATTGGAAAAGCCAACCCATTGCATCCATAAATTTATTTTTTTTTCTAAAAAAAACATGTGAAATAGCATACGACATCTGACTCAATTGAAAGGAGAATTTGAATGCATAAACATGCTGATATTTATTGGTTTAAGGGAAATACAGCAGGGATGATTAATTATTGGAGCAAAGAAACTAGATAAAAATTGGGATGTGGTATGCGGATGAAATTGTGAACTGAGGAGAAACAATGGATCTCAATATCACTTAAAGAATAATTAATTTCGGTTGCTAGCTAATTCTCCTTGCAATCTTGGTAGCATGAAAGGAGAGTGAGTTCAGCCTTGTAAGCCGCATCCCTGTCATTTTCCAGGCTCTCCTCCTCCAGAGCTGTTATTGTTAGGGGAAAAATGAGAAACTTGTGAGGAAATGGGGGATTAAGGATAAGGTTACCTGTGTTATGAGAAGGAATGAAGGGAGGAATGGGTGAAAAATACAATTAAAGTTGTGGTCTACGTACCTTGGAAAAAATTGGGGAACTTGGAGTCTGCATGCACAGTTTTGGGTGCATTCAATGTCATGGAGTGAGAGGAGAGAAGGTCGGACCATGCATTTGAGCATGCATCCAGGCAAACAAGTCATTCGCCCAAAGCCTGCACGACCACGACCATGACCAGCAGCACCACCACCCACACCAACTCCCATTCTGCATTGAGGTCTACACTGCTTAAAGCATCCTGCCAACTTGAAAGGATTGCCGCCGGGGATCCCGATAGGCAAAGGCAATTCGGGTTGAATGGGCAACTGGGGTAGGAGTCCATTATCTGGTGGAGGCAAGGTGGGTTGGGGATGGGGTTAGGGTTGAGGTTGGGTTATTGCTCCATTATCCGGAGGTGGTAAAATTTGTATGGGTATGGCAAGATTTGCTTGCCCTGCTACCTGCAACACAAACATCAAACTTATCATCATCACCCCTATCAATCCCCTACTCATTTCTCGCTTTCTCATCTCTAGACTCATCCTCCTATCAATAATCAAATGCTGTTCTATATAATCTCACTCAACTAATTAGTAATCCCCAGTTCAACTGCTCTGTGCGTGTGTTTTCAGCCTGAATCCTAGACCCATAATTTATAGGCATATGTACGTGAACCCTGCATGCCCTGTCTCCATACTTCCATTCATTTTTGGCAAGCTATCTTAATCCAATCCCACTGATTTTGGAGATTAACTAAGCACTGTGATTGCATAATTTGTGCAAAGTCCCTCTACTGATATTCCCTCGTCTCATATCAGGATTTTCACTTCAACACTAGTGGAGAATAGGTTAACTGTGATACATCAATAGTTAACTTTCCTAAATTCTTGTAGGGCAGGGAAATTGATTGGTCTTTTTATTTCAATCAGTCTTCATTTCATTTTACTCCCAATTTAATCAATGCAGGACCTCAGTCCTGATTTATCTCTTGTTAGTAATAAAAAGGTAAGCAATAGAATCGGTAAGCAATAGAATTAACCGATTCCGCAGTAATTTCAACAACACTTTAATCACTTCTTTAGCGCTTCACTTGAAAATAATTATACTATAATATTACCAAATCAAATATGCATTACCAATAGGGTGTAAACGAGCCGAGTCGAGCCGAGTAGTAACAGGTTCGACTCGAGCTTGCTAAGAAAAGTTCAAGCTCGACTCGAGCTCGATCGAGCAATAAATGTTCAGGCTCGAGCTCGAGCTCGACGAATTATCAAGGAGCTCGAGATCGGCTCGATAAGGCTCGACTAAGCCACTTCTTGTTATGCCTTACGCCGCCGTCGCCTGATAACCACTGCCCGTCTCTCTCGACCATCAAACAATGAACAGACCCACCTTTAAGCAATCCACAGACCCACGACAAGAAAGAGAAAAAAAAACACAATTTTAACAGCTACGTGAATCTAAGAATAAGGGAGAAGGATGAGGATAAAACAACATAGGAATCGTTGGAGAAGCAAAACGAGTGAAACCATGTTTTTTTTGCATGTTGATGCTACGATTGTCCATGGCGGACGGCGGCACCATGTCAATGAAGTCACGAAAGGACAAGATCGGGATAGAGGCAAGATTGCAAAACCTTATGAGAGGATTGGTAGTGGAGATGACTAGCAGCGACAAGTATGGTGGTGAAGTACTAGGTGGATGCGGCGGCGACGGAAGAGCGAAACCAAATGAGTAATATTGAGAGCAAATTAGGTTTAACCGAATAGCACTAACTATTATTTTTATTTGTAAAAGGATTGGGCTTAAGAAAATTAAAAGACCAACCCAAATAAGTTAGGCTGTGAATTTTGTGACTAGTTTTGGGCTTTAATCATAGTCTTACTCAAAATACTATCTACTGATTTTGTATATTTTCCTAAAGCTCGATTAGGCTCGCGAGCCTATCAAGTAGAGTATTGTAGAACTCGAGCTCGGCTCGTTTAACCTTAAAGCTCGACTCGAGTTCGATAAAGTCGAGTCGAATTCGAGTACTCACCGAGTCGATCTCGAGTAGCTCACGAGTAGCTTGACTCACTTACACCCCTAATTACCAAAAACAAATAGTATTACTATAATCTCTCCTTTATTCTATCCTCTATGTATATATCTCCTTAATTTTCTCCCTTGATCTTTGGCCAGATAACCCTTGTGAAGCCCTCCCATTCAATCCTACTCATCATTCCTTATTAATTTTTCTCACGTGATTTCATAATTTTGTTCAGATTTTAATTCTTCAATCCATTGCACAGAAAATAATAAATTAAAGCTTAGTTTGAAATTCACAAGATAACTGAATCCAAATAACAATTTTAATTTCCACCAAATAAAAGTAAATTTTTGATGATGAGAAAACTGTAATTAATGGATGGTAGAAAATTTTTTTTTTTTTTTAGGAATGAAGAGTTCATTTCCATTAACATCCTCACTGGCCAACTGTTGAACGTCAGTAGGCATGTTCGGGCATAAAGGACTGCTAGCATCTGCGGATGCCCATTTATCCAAATGTAGGCATATGTTGGGATTACACAAAGCAAAATAAATTTTCAATCCACCAAATAAAAGTAAAATTTTCATGAAGAGCAAACTGTAATTAATGGAATGGTAGAAAACTTGAATTACAGCAACAAGAATAAGAAACAACGCCGTAAAAAATTTTCCACATGAAAAATATACAAACTGAAAATAACATATGATTATTTGTCTCCACTTATATTGCAATCCAAAGGAAACTCTCCAGTCACAGCTACATTTTTTTATCTGATAGTAGTGAGACAATTTGCACCGATAAATCAAGGGGAAAATATTTACGTAAAAAATTCTAAAACTGTAAAACTACTTGTTTTTGGAGAATTGAGCAATTCCGTTGGATTTTTTATTTAAATTTTACCATATAAATACAACATTTTCCATGGACAATTACTTTTTTAACTATTCAATTTGATTATATTAAAATTTAGAGCAAGAAATTTAAATGAGTTATTAGTCATTAGTATTTTTTCTTATATCGTATGACTTTTGGAAAGTTATTGACGATAAACAAATCGAAAATAAAAAATATAAGGAATGAAATAACAGGAAAATATGATTCTTTTTGGGATCCTTTCTGTTCTATAAAATAACAATTTTTCACCCAACCAAAAAAAAAATGATATCTGCATCACACAAATATAATTTCTTGGTTAGCTTTAAGGTCAAAATAGTTAAATGCTAGAAAACAAATTGGTTCTTACAGCTTGTTATATTGATGCTGCATAGGTGTAATCGATTATTTTTTTGAACCTAGGTGTCATCAATTTTGACATTACATCCAAAATTTTAAAATATAGAGTTCTAGTGTTGTTATATTATTTTTGTTACAAGAGCTAAATTTTTTTTTTTGATAAAGGGGGCATTCTTCACTCATTATATAAACAGATCTAGAAATTTGAGAATACATAATTGAAGATACAATTGATCTGAAGAAAAATTTGATATAAGAATTGATCTCAACTTATTACATGAAACTACACAACAACAAGAAGTATCTCCTTCAAAAGAGGATTTATAAAGACACACTATTCCGACGATGAGCGTCTCTACGGGCATCATAACTTTTATGGTTCGTGCCACATCTTCTCCTTGTTGGTAAATTACAGCAGCAAATAAAGATCTACTCTTCAAATCAAATCTTCCTCCAAAGCTTTTGGCTCCCATGATTTTATTCCCGAGAAAAACAAAAAAAAAACACCTAAAGAAGGTGACAAAGGCTCCCTGAAGGAGAAAACCAAACCCCAAAAAAGGGTACTAAAAAACTCACAAACAGCGAGACTAAACAGACAAGACTAAAAAGAAGAAAACAAAAAAAACTAAAGGAAATACCAGTGGGGGCTTACTGCCGGAAAGGAAGTCGTCGACGGCAGCCCCAAATTTGTAGATCTAGAGTTTTCTCAGAGAGAAAGAGAGAGAGAGAGTGAGAGTGAGAGAGAGAGAGAGAGAGAGAGAGAGAGAGAGGAGTCTTTCTAGCTAAATTTAAAACTTAATTTTGTCCCATATTTTTTTCTTATATCTTGCAAATTTGATCGACTGATCTGAATTCATCGAAGAAATAGTCTCGTTAACTTGTTTGGTTAAAGGGAAGGGAGGGGAATGGTTGGTAATATTTTCAAATTACATAAATATCCTTATTTATAAATTATTTTTTAAAATATAAGAGGGTAATTATGGAATTTTAAGTCATCATGTAGTTTTAAAATTTCTCTCCTCTCCATTCCCCACCAAATCGACGGAGAGACATTTTAAGGGGAATGGAGGGGAATGAAGGTTAAAAAATTCCCCTTCCCCTTCATTAACATCTTTTCCCAAACAAAGTTAAATTAAAAATTCCCATCAATTCTCCTCCTTTCCCTCCCTTGCCCTCTATTCCCCTTCTGTCCAAACAGAATGTAATGCAGCGAAATAACAATATCAAAATAATGAAGAAAATAGAAGGAAACCTCGATAAGGACTCAATTGGTGTACATACCAAATGATATAGGACTTGAATGTGACGTTTTATAATATATATAGGACTCAATTGAGTTTTCGCTATATATTTTAAGGCTTTCTGTGTAGTTTTTAGGTAAAGATACGTTATGATGAAACTTTCAATATAAAAAAATAGTTTTTTTCAAAAGGAAAAAAATAAATATTACTTTATAAATGTTATAGCACTACATAATATATATATATATATATATATATATATATATATATATATATATATATATATATTGTTACGTTAATAATTATATTAGCAAAATAGAAATAGTTTTTATATTTATCAAAATCGACTTAAATTATAGACATAGGTTTCATAAGATTATAATATAGGACTCAAATTTCTATATGTCTCAAATCGCTAATCGTCCCAATTATGATGAAACTTTGAGTGTAAGAAATAATTTTAAAATAAGTAGATATTACTTTATAAATGCTACAGTACTATGCCTGTTGTCAAGTGAACAATTATTTTAGCAAAATTACTTTTTTTATTTAACAAAACCGCTCTAAATTATTGAAATAGGTTTTGTAAGAATACTATCACATATGAATAAATGTTAGTATGAACAACCAGAGGAAACATTCTATGCAAGGTGCAAAGGATAGCAAACTTGCAAGATAAGGAGGTTATGAGCAAACAATAAAAAATAGGATAAAAAAAAAGATAAGCCATTATGCCGTCGTTGCCCAAAGTCTGTCCCTCATTTTCTTTTGCATTGTTCTGTTGCAGCTAGATTGTGTAAGAGGATGTTGTGTCACTGGTGGGGTGTATCTTAGATTGCTCCAGTTAACTTATTTGGTGGGCTTGAGTAGTGGTTTTTTATCTCAATCTAGCTTGTCACGTTGAGGTTGCATGGTTGCTTCTTGGGCTATCTTGTTTGTGGTCCATTTGGTTGCGCAATGCTCTTGTGTTTCTACAACAAGAATTCATGATAGAGAAACCAATTGAGGTTGGTTCAAGTGGTAAGCGACTTGTTCCGCTTAAGCGAGGTCTCGGGTTCGAGTCTTCGTGTACGCATAAAATCTCATTTGGGAGACTTACCCACCATTACTTAGGTGCGCCACCCGAGTCGAGCTGGATTTAGTCGAAGGTAGTTTAAGTCCCACCACTCTTCCTTCCCATACTCCCTTGGAATAGTCCTGGCCTCATCTGCTATGCGCGGAGGACAAGACCATTGGGGAACAAGCTGTGGAGAGGATCGCAAACTACTGCCATATGAGGCACAACAGGGGTGTTGTTGACATTTAAAACAAATATAACTTAAAAAAGAGGAGAGAGTATTTTTTTGTAACAGGATAACATCAAAGCATATACTTCATAACAGCTAGTACACCAGGTTGCATTGTGACCACCATGAGCCACATCCTTTGATAACCCTTTGTCAACACCCCAAATTTGACCCACTAATATTTCATTTAATTGGATTATAATTGTATTTTTATCTGTGAATTAATGAGATGATTTGATCCTAGGATCAAATATGTTTATAATTTAATTTAGTGAAATCTTAATATTTTTATTATTTTTGGATTTTTGTGTATTTGGCTTGGATTATTGAGATGATTTAATTCTAATTTCAATATATTTAGGCCTGAATTTAATAAAAATATGGGTATTTTATTATATTTAGCCTTTTGATAATTTTGGACCTTTTTGAGATGATTTTGGGTACTAAACTAAATAAAATCCTCGGCTAATTAAATATGGATCCTCCAGCAACTAAAAGCCCATTAAAAACACAAAGTTTAACAGCCTATTAACCCTAATTTGCGTCAAAATTTGGGTTTAATTATTTTCCTTTTGTGTTTTTATGTATTTATTGTATTTTAAGTGGAGTGGGAAGAAAGTAAGGAAAAATAGGAAAAGGGTGAGGGTAGGCTACAAGTTAGAGGCCTTTTTGGAGCTTAAAACAGGCAAAATTCTGATATGGAAGGGCGTCGGAATCAAGCTGGATCGGAATAATGAGGATCAAAACTGAAAAGGAATAACGAATTTGGAAACAGGTGCCCGCGGACATCGAGATATGACCGCCAGCACCTGGCAGACGTAAGAGATGACCACCAGCACATGGCGGTCACCACAACATGACCGCCATGGCTGGGCGGTCATCACTCCCAGTTTCGGCAGTTTTCTAGATTTTTCCTTTTCTCTTGATTCTGGGTATCTACCATTGAATCTAGGGACTCAATCCCGACCCTTAGATCAATACCACGTCAAGACCACCTAAACACTATAAATAGGACCCCCCATTCACCCTTATTTAGACACAATTTCTCACTTACCCCTCTATACACACATAAGCTTAGGTGCTTGGAATAATTCTCTAATTCCAAGCTTAAAAATCCTAGAAAAGGTTGAAATTCTGGAGAAAGTTCATGGAGAGGAGTAGTAGTATGGCAGTAGCAAGAGAAGGAGAAGAAGAAGGCAGATTGGAGCAAGCTTGAAGAGAAGGAAGGAGGAACCCGAGTAAAAAATTCCTATGCCGACTGTCTCGGAAGAATCACCATATCTGGAGCAGTAGGCATCGGTTTCCTGCATTTTTGGAATTCCTGGAAAGCAAAGAGGAAGAGTTACAAGTTTGCTGTTGACACCAGACACCGGTTCGTCCACTTTCTGCCTCGAATTCCAGCTTGAATGTAAGTCACAATTCTGCTAAGAAGTGGTTAGCAAGTAGGAGCTAGGGGAGGGCATAAAAAGGTAATCCATTCTCACTCTCTTTTTTTGTTGTTGCTGTGACTTGATATGATGAAGCTGTGATCTTCGTATGATGCATGTAAGAACTACGTCAGCTTTGAACCCATTATCAGCTGGTACGTAGGCAGTTTCTAGTGGTGGAAACGCAAGCTCAATTTTATTTTATTCTCCTGTTTTGATCCTTGAATTCTGTTTTTATTTTGTTATTTGTGTTGTTGTGCATATGGCATATACCAATCCTTAATTGCACATGATCTCGGCCCAACATGGATGGGTGCCTAACACCTTCCCTTTCGTGACAAATCCCTGGGTCCATATCTTTGGTTCACTTATCAGTTGCCTTAAGGAGTCATTGGTTGCCTAAGGAAGGTTTTTCCATGAATTTTGCCCTAAAATAAAATTCGGGTGGTGACTCCAAAGATGTGGATGACAGCTAAGAAGAAGGTGGTGAGTAAGCCCGATGAATTTTGGGTCGGGTACTCACACCCTTTGGTTCCAGCCCTAACAACAACCTTGCTACACATTAAACGTACAATGAAATATAACCTATTGATAGAGCTCATAACTCTCTAATACAATATAATCGTCATAACGTTTATTATAACCTCTATCAACTCTTATCTTATGATAAACCTAACTTTCAATTCTTTTCTCATAACAAAAATCATTATTTCTAACCCTCCTCCTTAATTTTAATGTTGTAGACATGCATAATATTTGTCTTGCAAACCTATTGCATTTTTCTTTATCAATTCTTTGCAAGAGATCTGACATGGCTTCAGCATTTCTCACACTCTATAGGTGATGGGCATAACTTTATGCGTATGTTGTTGGCATGCATTTCAGGAACTTCTTATTGCTGGTATTTATTAACAACATAGTAACCACAATCTATGTTATCATTTTTTTCATGGGGTTTTTGGCATAGAGTATTTGTATATGGCACAGTACAATGTTATTTTTGGTTATGGAGTTATTGGCATTTCTTGCTTGGTTATATGGAATTTTTGGCATTTCTCAGACCATTATGTATGGTTCAATATGTTGGGCATATCTTACAAAGTATTGCATATGGCACAATAGTTTGTTGTTGGCATATCTCACACACTTGGTCCCTCAAGATCATATCTAAAAGCTTGATAACACTATTGTTGAATCTTTTTGTAAAACATATATCCGATATACCTGAGTTATGCTTTGAGATAATCCTGTTACAACACAAACACTCTTCCTCTTCCCTTTTAGATATATGTTTTATAAAAAGATTCAACAACAAGGGGCTCGTTGGTTGCGATGGGGAAGGCCGAGGTACTCATCCCAGCAATCATGAGACATCGCTGATGGAGTTCTTAAGGTCGGAGTTGACATGGGTAGCTTGGCAGAGGAGGGTGGTGTGCTTCTCGATCAGGGATTTAAACTAGCCACACTCTTTCTTGAAGGCAATGCAAAAATACAATTTTAGGAAACAAAAACATGATTTGAAGATCCAAGGAATTTTGGGTTTTTAGGAAATTTTGGAACCGGTACTCACCATGTACAGTGGACACTGCTACCCGCCTCACGCAATACCACGTCCCGAAATAAGGAAGAATGTGTCATACACCTCCGAGCCAGTCAACAGACATTAGTTGTTGGGCTAACTGGTATCCCATAAAAGGACGACATAAAAGTATGGACATATAAGAGTAGTCTTTTAATAAAGGATAATTAAAGAGTACGGAGCCACATGTGTCATCTACCCCAAGACTTTTTCAAAAGATGAAACTAATAAACATCATCTTAGGTTGTTATCTCTTTAGTTGATGTCTATCTTTTCCTAAACTTCTTGGATAACTCGTTGGCTATCTCTTGGTGTCCGCGTTTCATAATTTATTTTTTATTTGAGAAACGAAGCAGACTTGCATTAGAGAGGATCAATGTGAAGTTACATTAGTTGGAGCTATCGGCTTGATGGAGTTGGGAAAGTTCTCTAGAAGTACTGTTTCATCAACAAAGTTCTTTGCAAATTGGGCTATAATATGAGCCTAACTTATTACATTGCTATTTGACATGAGAAAAAGGCACATTATGCATATTAAGAGGTAGGAAAGGAACATCAGCCAGGACCAACTTAGAATAGACACGGCAGGACGGAAGGAGGTCAGTTCGGCAACAACTTGTTGGCAGTCCAACTCAACATATACATCCTTAAAACCAAGGGTTGTGACAGTTTGGAGGCCATAAAGCAACGCTTTCGCTTCAGCAATTTCAAGGATAACTGCGCACCCATTTAGTATAGGCCATTGCCAAAACATCACTAGTGGAATTATGAATAACCGCACCAAGTCCACTAGTCGAGTCATTGAAGATGCCAGCATCCACATTGAGTTTATAACAATTCGTGGGAGGGAAAGTCCGGATCAGGTTACGCCTTGTGGATGGTGGATTAGGGAAGGGATTTGTTGCTTTTTCATTTGCAGCTTTGTACTCAAGAAGAACTCTGGAGGACATATAAAAAATGTACGAGGGAGATAGGTCCTTTTGTTGTAGTTGGATCATGTTTTGGGCATACTGTGATCCCCACAATAGCATCAACCTTTTTCCACCATTTCCAACTCATGAGATTGCCAGAAAGTGAGCACCCAATTCCTGTAATTGCAATGATTTGACGAAATTAATTCTCTGGGGCATTCTCATATTGCAATAATTGCAGGCTATGGCTCCATCTCTGGATTTGAAGCTGTAGAGAAAATTGAGGCTATCATCTGCAAAAAAGAGGTGAGAATTAACAAAGGCATTCCTGACTATCTGGATGCCATGGATCGTGCATTTCAGCTTCCGTTAACATAGCTGAAAAGGTTTCTCCACATAGTAGTAGTAAGAGGTAAGGCGAAAGTAGATCTCCCTGTCACAGCCCCCGCGTAGGGTAGAAACAAGTAGAGGGAGCACCATTAATAAGAATAGAGTACGAAACAATAGATACACAACGCATTACAAGTGCTACTCAAGGACTAAAACCCAAGTGAAGCATGTATTTTCCTAAAAAAAACTCCGTCCTACTCGCTTTGCTCATGTCAACTTTCAAGACCATATACCCCGTCTATCCTTTGTCTTCTTTCAGTGGAATATCTCAAAATCATTTTTCTATGGCATTATCTATAATTAACCGGGCACGTACATAGGCACTTTGGTTTGGTAAAATATTACATGGTAGGATCAATGTTATTAAACTAAGGCTGGAAGTTGACCCGGTCGGGCCACCGGGTCATGGTTTTCCAGGCTAAAAGAGGTTAAACCCGGTTCAATAAGAAAAGTACAAAGGAAATTTTGACCAAGGGAACTAGCCGGGTCGCAGTTAACCAGGTTCAACCGGCCGAGCCTGTTAGAACTCATGATTCATTACAGGTTTTGATAATTGACAAACCAATTCCAGATCATGACAAAGATGAAGGAAAAAGAATGAAGCAAAAAGAAATGAAGTCAAACCAATCCTCAAGTAAAAGAAACCACTCAAGAGCAAAGGATGAAAGTGAATGAGCACAAGAATTGAAGAGCCAAGAAAGAAG
This sequence comes from Turnera subulata, assembly GCA_028386065.3. Lineage (NCBI taxonomy): Eukaryota > Viridiplantae > Streptophyta > Magnoliopsida > Malpighiales > Passifloraceae > Turnera > Turnera subulata. The sequence continues at coordinate 51,009 of JAKUCV010005580.1, read as the reverse complement.
AGTTAGATTCATAAATTGTACAAGGTATAACACTCAACTCTTCTAGGACATTGGCTCAAAATAAGATAAAATTTGCTCATGCATCACATAAACATATTTCAAACATCAAACTGTTTTTCTGTGTCAATAACATCGATGTTATGTTTTAAAACATCGATGTTCTGCCTTCCAACAAATTTCCAAAACAGGCAGTAGGCAAATAACATCGATGTTGGAATCCTAAACATCGATGTTCTAGTGACCGTTGCTTTTAAAATTAGTCATAACATCGATGTTCCCATTTGTAACATCGATGTTCCATATTGGTCAGTTTCAATTTGTTTTTGCCGAGCCAAAATAACATTGATGTTGTCTTCTAAACATCGATGTTCCTGCCTTCAAAGAATTTTCCAAAAATTGGCAGTAGGCAAATAACATCGATGTTGGCATCCTAAACATCGATGTTCTCATGACCGTTGCATTTGAAAATATCCTTTACATAAGCAAAACATCGATGTTGGATTTCATAACATCGATGTTCTTCAATGGTCAGCTTTAATCGTTTTTCACAGAAGCAAAATAACATCGATGTTGTGAATTAAACATCGATGTTCTTCAAGAATCAGTTTTCATCTCATTTTCACAGAAGCAAAATAACATTGATGTTGGGTTATAAAACATCGATGTTCCTCACATGATGATTTAATGGGTTTTACACAGAATCAAAATAACATCGATGTTGGGTTTGAGAACATCGATGTTTTAGTTACCGTTAGTCCAAAAATTCAAATTTACTGGACAAAACATCGATGTTGAGCCTTTAAACATCGATGTTATGGCCGTTATTGCTGACAACTTTTAACACCCACTATGTTTTGTTTAAAGCTTTTTCTTGGGTGGATTTCAAACGGCTCCATGACTTTTCAGAGCTACAAATTAAGCATTTTCAGCTCTGATTCACAATGAATCAACTCTCAACATTCAAGCATTCATTCAATACATTCATCAAAATCTTAATTGAGCCAATATCCTATTGAGGATTTGAGAGTTGCCTTTTAGAGCTTTACTTGTATACTTATATCTGCTCTTTGAGAGAGTTCTTTGTTTGAGTGATTGAATTTTATATTCATACACCTTAAGGGAGGTTAGTTCCCTTGTTGAGATTCATAGGAAGAGGGTATATCTTCTTATGTGAGAAGTCTTGAAGTGAGGTATCTTCAAGCAAGACTATTGAGGTTCATGTGACTTGAACTCTCAGGTTTAGGATTCTTGTGACTAGAACTCCTAGGTTGTAAACAGTTTGTTAAGCACCCGGAAGCTTAACGTAGATAGTGGAATCTTCAAGAGAGTCTCTTCAAGGACTGGATTAGCCACACAAGTAGTGTGTGTGTGAACCAGGATAAATTGCTTATGTCCTTCATTTGTTTCAATTCCGCACTTATTTTCTGCTTACTTCATTTTAATTCGATAAACGCTATTTGCCCCCTCTAGCGTAGGGCTATTGTTCTAACAGTTGGTAGCGGAGCCTAACTCTCTGAAAGACTTAACCGTTTGAGAGAAATTTTCTATGGCTTCTTCATGTTATTTGTATGCAGGAATCGCTGAAGGACAATCCACTACCCGTGCACCGTTCTTTGACGGGACAAATTACGCATATTGGAAGGAAAGGATGAGAATTTTCATCCAAGCCAATAATTTCGCAGCCTGGCTAGTGATAAAGATTGGTGTTCAAGCTCCAACAAGGACGGAAGCGGGGTACAACGAAGAAGACATCCAGAGAATCGAAAACCACTCCAAGGCAATACACATGCTCCAATGTGCGGTCAATCCGAATGACTATCAAATAATCTCGCGCTGCGCAACAGCCAAGGAGATGTGGGAAATGCTGGGAATCATCTATGAGGAAACCGACAACAAGCAAGTTGAGACTGTCAACGTTTGTTTCATGGCAAAGGAAGAATCTCCGGAAGAGGTAAGTACTTCCTATTCGAGTGATGATTATACATTTGAAGAGCTACAAAATGCATTTAGTGAAGTATATAGTAAATTCATTTCAGTTTGTAAGGTCAATAAGAACTTAAAGAAACAAATTACAACCTTAGAAAAGGATAATGAGAAATTATCAAATGATAAGGATGAGTTATCAAGTAAAATTGATAAGCTTGAAAAAGAAAAGCATGCTCTTAATATGTCTTGCAATGAACTTAATGAGAAGATATCCTTAAATGTATGTGCTTGTGTTTAATTAGGAAAAGAGAATGAATCTCTTAAGTATCAAGTTGATGATTTGAAGAAAACATTAGAGAAATTTACAAATGGCACAGATGGTCTTAATCTTCTCTTAGGACAACAAAGAAGTCAAACACAGAAAGAAGGATTAGGTGCATCTAATGTGTCAAATGATGTCAAACCTACTGTGCTTAATGCTAAGACACATAAACATGGCGTTTCATCTTCTACTCATCATACTAGATCACATGCTCATGACACAAGATCATATACTCATCATAGTAGGTCACATGCTCAAAATGCAAGATCAAATGCAAATAGTGGAAAATCTCATTATGCTAAAATGTATGCCTACAATGGTAGGAATGAAGAATCTCATTACACTAAACCTAGGACACACATAGCTCAACCTAGGGAAAACAGGGTTATACCTAAGGAAAACAAGTCTACTAGAATGCATAGAAATAATCAAAATGGTAATTACTATCAACCTAGAAGGATGCACAATCCAAATGTCATTTGCCACTATTGTAACAGAATAGGTCACATTGCCCCGGTATGTTTTACTAGGCATAGACATTGGGCACAAGATAAGGTCTATATTCGGCATGTTTCTAACCATCAAGGACCCAAAAAGATTTGGGTACCAAAATCCCTTTGATTAATGTTTTGCAGGTATGCTTGAAGGTATCAAGTGTACTTTGGTACCTTGATAGCGGATGCTCCAAGCAAATGACCAAAGAAGCATCCAAATTCTTGAAAGTGGCCACACTTGTTCGATTTCGAAGGAAGTGCAAGACTGAGTGATAGTGCAAAATCGGACCAAGAGGTGACAGAAAATCGATGTTCGGTACCCCTAACTAAGGCAAAAAGACAGGGGGAACAAAAATCTGGTGGAACCAACAACATCAATGTTGTTATCATACACATCGATGTTTGATCAATTCAGATTGAAGCAAAATAGGAACCATCTTTCTAAACCCTTATCCTCGTTATCCTTTATGCTTTGTTTTCCATAAAATACTTTGTCACATGCATGAACTTAGGGGGAATTATAAGTCATACCTTAAGGGGGAAGAATAAATATATGCATCATCATTTCTTTTTGCTAACGCCAAAAGGGGAAAGATAAGAAGAAGTATATGTATATGCATCAAGATAGGGGGAATCATTATTTGAAACAAATAGGGGGAATTATTGTTATTAATATTGGCATATACTTCTAGTTGTTTGTCAATATCAAAAAGGGAGAAATTGTTAGAACTCATGGTTCATTACAGGTTTTGATAATTGACAAACCAATTCCAGATCATGACAAAGATGAAGGAAAAAGAATGAAGCAAAAAGAAATGAAGTCAAACCAATCCTCAAGCAAAAGAAACCACTCAAAAGCAAAGGATGAAAGTGAATTAGCACAAGAATTGAAGAGCCAAGAAAGAAGAGTTAGATTCATAAATTGTACAAGGTATAACACTCAACTCTTCTAGGATATTGGCTCAAAATAAGATAAAATTTGCTCATGCATCACATAAACATATTTCAAACATCAAACTGTTTTTCCGTGTCAATAACATCGATGTTATGTTTTAAAACATCGATGTTCTGCCTTCCAACAAATTTCCAAAACAGTCAGTAGGCTAAAAACATCGATGTTGGAATCCTAAACATCGATGTTCTAGTGACCGCTGCTTTTAAAATTAGTCATAACATCGATGTTCCCATTTGTAACATCGATGTTCCATATTGGTCAGTTTCAATTTGTTTTTGCCGAGCCAAAATAACATCGATGTTGCCTTCTAAACATCGATGTTCCTGCCTTCAAAGAATTTTTCAAAAATTGGCAGTAGGCAAATAACATCGATGTTGGCATCCTAAACATCGATGTTCTCATGACCGTTGCACTTGAAAAAAAAATCCTTTACATAAGCAAAACATCGATGTTGGATTTCATAACATCGATGTTCTTTAATGGTCAGCTTTAATCGTTTTTCACAGAAGAAAAATAACATCGATGTTGTGAATTAAACATCGATGTTCTCCAAGAATCAGTTTTCATCTCATTTTCACAGAATCAAAATAACATCGATGTTGGGTTTGAGAACATCGATGTTTTAGTTACCGTTAGTCCAAAAATTCAAATTTACTGGACAAAACATCGATGTTGAGCCTTTAAACATCGATGTTATGGCCGTTTTTGCTGACAATTTTTAATACCCACTATGTTTTGTTTAAAGCTTTTTCTTGGGTGGATTTCAAACGGCTCCATGACTTTTCAGAGCTACAAATTAAGCATTTTCAGCTCTGATTCACAATGAATCAACTCTCAACATTCAAGCATTCATTCCATACATTCATCAAAATTTTAATTGAGCCAATATGCTATTGAGGATTTGAGAGTTGCCTTTTAGAGCTTTACTTGTACACTCATATCTGCTCTTTGAGAGAGTTTTTTGTTTGAGTGATTGAATTGTATATTCATACACCTTAAGGGAGGTTAGTTCCCTTGTTGAGATTCATAGGAAGAGGGTATATCTTCTTATGTGAGAAGTCTTGAAGTGAGGTATCTTCAAGCAAGAGTATTGAGGTTCATGTGACTTGAACTCTCAGGTTTAGGATTCTTGTGACTAGAACTCCTAGGTTGTAAACGGTTTGTTAAGCACCCGGAAGCTTAACGCAGATAGTGGAATCTTCAAGAGAGTCTCTTCAAGGACTGGATTAGCCACACAAGTAGTGTGTGTGTGAACCAGGATAAATTACTTGTGTCCTTCATTTGTTTCAATTCCGCACTTATTTCCTGCTTACTTCATTTTAATTCGATAAACGCTATTCACCCCCCTCTAGCGTAGGGCTATTGTTCTACCAGAGCCGATCCGAGTTTAACAATATTGGATAGGATAGACTTAAGTCTATTGGCAATTGTTTTGGTCAAGCTTGAAAAAGACATTACAAAGACTTGTAGGTCGAGTGTGGATTGGGGGGTCAGATTTTTTTTTATTTTGGATATCAACACTGTGTCGGTGCTATTAATGGTAGCAGGCTTACCCTTATAGTTCAAAATATGCAGGAACTAAATCAAGAACATCACCTTTATCTATATGCCACTATTTTTTAAAAGAAGAGTACCGGGCCGGGTGACTTTGTAGGGTGCATTTGATTTGGTGGAAGGCTTCCAAGATTTCCTGCCTTGTTTCATAATTTATGGTAAGAAACAAAGACAATTTTCAAGCCTTGTTTGTAAAGTTGAATAGACTGTGTGATTAATAGTAGTAAACTACAAAATATAGCTAACAATTTTCTCTCAAAGCACATTTTTTCTCAGTAACTGTTAGTAGTATATAAAATAAGTAATTTATCAGGTTTTTCTGTATGGGTCCATAAGAATTTCAATTCCCCTTAATAAGACATTCTTTATGACTTTTGCTTCTTGGGTCGCTTGATTGCTTACGATTCCAATTGTGTCAAAAACCTGAATGATGTAGAAATATCATGTGGAAATGTGTTGGAAAATACCAGCTTGGTAGATGGAAGATCGCCAAATAGTACATCGCAGTTTCTTCCTGTTAGCCATGTTATCTGATTTTTTCCTTTCAAACCCTAAGTTATTTGTTTTTCCTTGTTCCCATACTTTGTCGTTTCTTGTCTTGGCAGAACTTCTTATGAACTTCATTACTAGGTTTTGGTTTTCCTTTGTTCCCATACTTCGTTTCTTTTCCTGCAACTATATGTGTATAATTGCTTGTGTGATGAAGTTTATAATTTCCATTCGTTTGAGATGGCTGATGGAAGGTTAGGACTGAAGATGTTTATGAACAACAGTATAAAAGTTTAAAAGTTTTGAGACTAGGAATCGGTCCTGTGGGTTTGAAGCAGGAAGACAATCTGCTGCAGATTCTATTTGTCCGGGCGATGGAGTATCCTGTCAAGATGTGTTGCTCGAACAAGGATCTGTTTGTCCGGACAATGGGGTATCTTGTCAGGATGTCTTGTCTGAACAAGATCTACTGTTCTTCAGATACTTTGGCCAAGGAATTATAAATACCATAGTAGTGAGGGAGAGCAAAGAGTGATCTCATCAGCTTTGGGATGGTGGAAACTGGGTTGAGCTCATCATCTTTGTACCAAGCAAAGCTTATACTGCAGAAATTTCCTTGTGGGAGCTTCTGCAACCTGGATAATGATGGACAATGCATAATTATTGGGTTGAGAGGTACACCCCTTCATTCACTTTCTGCTTGGAAGATAAAGAATTTTACAGGAACACAACCTAAAGAACAAGACTTGAATTCTGATGAGTAGCCCTCCAAAAGGCCGTTCTGAATTCCTGTTGCTCTGCCCTTAATTCTTATATTGGGCCAATGAGTTCCCTTTCTGTATCCAGGAAATGCTCAAATGTCTTCAGAAATTATAAGTCCAGTTCAAAGGTTATTTTCATCAACTACATTATTCCGTTTAGGTCTAATTTCCTCTATCATCTTCACTTTCAACTGCAGCTGAAGGAAAGAATAATAGAGACTTGCAAGGCAATTAACTGCCAAGTAATAATACATCTACATGAATGAAATACATCTTAGTGACCAAAAAAAGAAAACTTTTTGAGTTATAAAATGATTTAGACCGCACCCTCCTTTTGTATGGGCTGCCTACGTATTTGTACCTATGACATTCTGTTCTTGAGCCACAGACACAAAATCAGGTCTAACGTAGTTCTTTTACAAAGTACAGCATTTTTGTGCTTGGGGAGGGTCCTGAGTTCTTCATCTGCTGAGAGGATTGCAAAACGCCTCGATCGGGATTGTGAAGAAGCAGATCATAGTCACATTTCTATTGCGTGGAGAGGCAGGGTCCTTGCTTCAGATCTTTTTCTTCCTGAGAGCCGTAAAATTTTCTGCCATTTCATCATAGTCTGGCAGCATCGGATGGACATGATTGGGACGAGGTTTCATACACCTTGACCTTGACACACGTTTCCCTGACAGCTTCCTCGAAAATGATTTCCTTCCGGACTGTTGCACAGCTACCTCTGATTTCGGTCTGCAGCTCCCTGATTCAACTTGCAGATCATAGGAATCAGATGGAACAGCAACAGCTTCTGTTCTTCTTCTGGTTGATGCTGGGTCAACAAATAGATCTTTGACCTCTGCTGCATCATTTGCATTCCAAACTTCACCTCTGCTGACACAGTTTTCTTCTTTTCCCTATTGTGAGTGACACAAAATAGGAAATCAAGTTAAAATGCAATCCAATGAATCCAACCAAAATAAATCTAGCTGGTTTGAAAATACTAGCTATAATTAAGACAAGTTTATATGAGAGAATATGTATACCAGTTGCTGCAGCTTAGAAGTATATGCAATGACAGAGGGGACATCAGCTGGAAGGCAGTAGTCCCTGATAATTTCATCAACCAATCTTTTTCTCTCATCGTTATTGGGGCTTAACTTATTAGACAGCATCTTTATCACCTGCAGTTAAAAAATTCAAAGTAAAAGAGAAAAAAAACAAGTATGATCAGATAAATGGCTGGTTCAAATCAACAAAAAAAGACATTTCATGGTAATGTGTAATAATGTTCAATTACAAAAAGGTATAATTATACCTTGAAATTCACAAGATTTCCTGGCAAAAGCTCAAGGGCTGTGATTACATATTTTGAGCCGTAAAGTTCTTCAAAGACCTTCCGGACTGCAACAAGCTGATCCGGGGCGGCCTCGCATTTTTTGGGAGCGAATATAAGAGTGGAGGCAACTTTATGGATATCTCCATCAGGACAGTCCCTGAAGAATTATAATCCAACAAAGAGGGGGAAAAAAAAATTGTTAAGTTCAGAGAATTAATACTGAAACGAAGAAACAAAGCAGATGTATTTGAAATATTATCAAAGGACGAAGAGGAGGTATGCATATATACTTGTGCTTGAAGAAATACGGCATCTTATTGATGATGAGCTCACAGTAATCCTCCAACAACTTATCTACTGTCACAAGGTTTCCATGTTTGAACAGATGGTCCGTCTGGAAATTACAAAAAATAAAATAGAAGATTAATTACCAATGGATCGACAAAAATAAATTATTAATTATGAAGAATATATCTATAAATTCCTAGCAAGAAACAAAATAAAGAAAGCAATAATTAATTTGTATGTACATACCACAGTTTCAAAATCAATCTCATTATAGCCGATGTGAATGTGCTCGGCCACAGAATCTTTCAACTCCAATATAGTTCCACAACTCTTATTTTTCTGGAATTTTAAACTTCTCTGAACCCTCTTAATCATCTTTTTGCTGCAACCCAAAAAGATAAACAAATCTATATGGTTAGAACACATGGGCACAGACCTTATAATTAAACAAAATTCTTTACTAGCTAGAATATAATTCCATTCACATCCTCTACTTACTATTTACAAGACTTAATTCTCCATACAAAGGATAGATTGAACAGTACTTCTTTGTACCATTTTTCACGTTTATGATCATTGGCTTGTCCCCTGAAATATGTGCATATACGACGAAAACAGATGATGATCAGAAACAATTCATATTCAATCAGAAACAATATTAGAGATATCGTTTGGCCAAAAGCTGAAGCAGCAGAGAAAGAAAGAAGTGGAGATATCAAGCTAACTAGATGAGCTTTCAAATCAAAAAGATCTATTACTTATTCCCCGAAGAAACCAATGTTTGCTGCAAGAGATCTACTAGCTAGCGCTTAATTCAGAAAAAGAATTATATGACGATTAATATATTTGGGATTCTAAAAATCCATGAACAATCTCTCTATATCTATATACAAAGCAAGAAAAGCACTGGATTAATTTTATAAACTATCGTCAGGGTGGAACAATGTAGAAACAAAGAGATTATGATGTACCACCGTTAAAACATTTTATATATGTTCTACATTTGTTTAGAGTAAATAGTTTTTTATGTCCCTCCACTTTATCAATTTCACATTTGTTGTCCCTCTTTGTTTTTTTTTTTCACTCATGTCGTCCCTCAACTCTTGATTTACCGGGTCAGGTGGTCCTTTTTACCTGCTACAACAGGTTGGTAGCGGTGGAGCTGACACGTGGTAGTGGAGTCCATGATCTATACAATTTTTTATTCTTTTTCTCCTTTTTTATATTTTTCCAAAAATTTAAGCCTTAAAAATCTTTATTTAAATTAGATTGTTTTAAAAAAATAAATATTAATTTCTAAATATGCATTGAGAAAAAAATTAAATATGATCATCACCTCACCTAATCCCTCTATAATATTTCGGTTAATGAAATTGAACAAAATTAACCAAAATTAGAATAAAAAAAAAATGAGAGAGGCATATCTAATTCTAACCTATAAATTTTAAAAAAAAAACAAACAGTGGAGGACGCTAGTATATAATGAGGAAAATTAAGATTTACTTATTTTAAAGGATTTTAAAAATAAAATTTGATTTTAGAAAAAAATTGATTAAATAAATAAGTTATGTGTGGGCCCATTTCCACTTGTCAGCTCCATAGCTATTAACCTGCTGCAGCAGGTAAAAAGGACCACGTGACCCGGTAAATCAAGAGTTGAGGGACGACATGAATGAAAAAAAACGAAGAGGGACAACAAATGCGAAATTGATAAAGTGGAAGGACAGAAAAAACTATTTACTCCATTTGTTTATATTTTAAAACAACCGATCGATAATATAGATTAACCAACAATACAGGGAAAGAAACTACAAGTAGAAATTCCTAGTCATCGACAGGAAAGTTGAGAAGAACAACACTAAAATGAAGTCACAGACATTGTGATTCTTGAAGTTGAAAGGAGTCAACCATATTGCTTGCAATCAGAGGAATGATGAAAGCCCTCCACTACTTAGGATGAGAGCAAATACACATGTAGGCGGCGGGATACTTTTCTGTTAGGAGGGGCATCAATTAGATTAAAAAAATGTACAATTTATCAAGAAAGAAAAACTCCTTGATGTCGGCAAAGAGGAACCAAGTGCCCAATTGAGATATATTCAATATATTTTCAGCTACCAACCGATAAAAAAGATTCATCAAATACATAGCTATAGAATTTGTAATATTTAAGAAAAAAAACTAAATTGCCATAAGCAAGAATTTTGGGATCATTAAAGGGGAATTTTGGGATATTTAACAAAAAAAAAATTGTAAATATAAAATTTTTCTTGAAATAAGTAATTAAAAATTTGTTTCATAGAGCTCTTTATATGAACCATGAAGATTATTAATCCAAAATACTAATAAAAGTGAATCACAAAGAATAGGTTATAGAAAATGATTGAAGAAAAATATAACATCAATATTAATAGTGTAGGTGAGGGAAAAAAAATCAATTAGTAGAATCTATGCCTTCCTATTAATGACCTTCTAAATTCATAAAAATACTGTACACTATTTTAAAAATTAAAATTATAACAACTATATCAATAATGAAAGAAAGTAAAGTTTACACAATAAAAATTTTGAAAAGAATTGTGTCTCACAAAAAAATTGAAGAAATGTTTATTGCACGTGGTATGATAATTATAATATGAATAAACTCTGAATTCAACTATTATTATTATAAAAATAATGAATGAATTCTGTATATAAAATAATTAAACTAATTTATGAAAGAGTTGAGTAAGAAGAAGTAATCATATTTTTTTCCCAAATTTTAATTTAGCCGTTCAGTTTCATAATGTTACTTAATTTAACTTATAAAAATAATCTGTTTAAAAAAAGAGATGAAGGTTATCTATACTATCTATAAAAGCACGAAGACAGCGAAACAAGCGAAACTAAAACTGCCGAAAGTACAAAAATAACCTTACTTAGTATTAATATAAAAAACAAAAACGACATGTAATGAATGACAAGTAGTTTCTCTATATTTATAATTATATAGCACGAGCTAGAAAAACCAACAAATTAATATAATTATCTTTAATATATATATATATGTAAATACAATACAAAAACAATAAAAAAATAAAATCTACTAGCATGTGCATGATACCAAAATAATAGCATATTCAATTTTTTTTCCTACCCGACTCCTACAACTCCTATTTATTTCTACACAAAAATTAAATCCAAATAAAATATATATATTTGCATTATACCTAAGAACCTGTAGCATTCAAGTATGAGTAGAAGAGAGAGTTTCAACGCGCCTCACGCGCGGGCAAAAATCAGGAGTGACGAGAGAGTTTTACGATTCAAGGAAGAGGGTTCCAAGATTCATCATGATCGAAGGAGGGATGGCAGCACGACCCAACCATCTTTTTTCTCAAAGTGGACGAGGGAGCAAGTACAGGCAGCGTTAGAATGCAGGAAAGCAGTGAGTATTTTTGTTGAGAATATTCCAAACTATTGGAGGGCAGTGGATTTGTTCAAGGAAATGTCAAAAATGGGAAATGTTATTGACGTGTTCATCCCGGGGAAGAGGAGTATGGGAGGGGTTCGCTTTGGTTTCGTGAAATATGAGTTTGGTGGGAAAGTTGAATCCTTGGTTGTAAAGATCAATAATGCAAAGGTGGTGAATGGAATGCTGATAGCAGGGGTTGCAAGAAACAGGAAGTATATCATGAAGGAAAAGGCTCCCAGTAGTATGGTGCAGGCATCAAAGGGACTAAATCAGGAATGGAGAGTTAAAGAAGGATGCTCCTTTGCTCAGGCATTGATGGACCAAAGAGCTCAGGAGGTAAATGCTAACACAAAGTTGGACAGGGAGAAGTTGTTCTTTAAGTCTCCGGAGGAACGCACCAATAGATTGAAAACATGTGCTTTCGGAAAAATGAAAAAGGGCTTATCTATTGAGGAGATTCAGAGGAGCTTTGCTAGGATTTTTAATGCTCCAATCAATATCAAGAAACTTGGTGGTCAACATATTTTACTACTCTTTGATTCATATGAGGCGATGGAAGCATGTTTGAAACACAAGGACGCTTGGTGTAGTGGCATGTTTGAATTGTTAAGGGAGTGGAGACAGGGGGACGGGGCTAGTCATCGAGAGTGTTGGTTAAGTGTTCATGGAGTGTTGCCGGAGGCGTGGTGTAATGATTTCTTCTATCAGATTGCATCAAGTTTTGGTTGTCTTCTTCAAGTCCTTAATAGTTTTGAGTCTAGCACTAGTTTGGAGGTTGCTCAGATTCGTATTCTCACTACACACCAATCGCCGATATCACGCTCCCTCAACGTGATGATCAATCACAAGTTTCATACTATTAGTGTAACTGAAACTCCTCAACTGCTGGGGGAAAATGTGGCGCCGGTGCTGAGCATGGAGATGATGTGTGAAAGCGAGTCGGCTGGTGAGAACCAGTCGTTGCCGGAATCGAAAAGGAGAGGACAGGATTCAGATGACCCTTTTGGTATTCTCAATACCATAAAGTACATCGAGAAAGGCAAAGCATGTAACGTGGTCGAGAAACCGAGCCAATTCAACACACTCTATCAGACGCATGGGAATAAAAATATGGTGGCAGCAGTAAGAGGTGGAGACCCCAATAATGTTGGCGACGCTGTCAGTATTTTGAAGCAACAGAATATACGCGCCGACAGAGGGATCCATGCTGTGGGGCCAGATCTTGACGGGCTTAGTTACAATGAAGCGGACGGGCTTATTAATCATGAAGTGGGTGGGCCTTCAGGGAGTGTAAAGACCAACCCAAAAGTGACTATGCGAGAAGACCATGTTTGGAGCTTAGGGCAGTATCTAGCCCGATCCAGGAAGGTTTATCCGTGGATACTCCTGATCATACTAGAGATGTAGACCAGAGACCCACACCTAACAATTCGGGGGATCAATTTTTTGAAGACGATGGGCCTGTGAAAGAGCTCTCTGGTGAGAAAACGGCAGATAGGCTTGTTCCTTCTTATTCTGATACGGAGTCGGAGCAGGATGAAAACATTGAGCTTTCTCTCAAATTTCTGGCTCGTCATTTTCACCAACTCCTGGATAAGGCTAGAGCAAAGAAGCGGTGCAGGTACAGAAGACCAAAAAAATGAAGAAAATTATTCCTGGAGGGGTTCTCAGGAGCATTATCTCGGGGGAGAGCTCCACCCAAGATGGTGACTTCGCGTCAGGCAATGCCCGTGTTAAAGCAGCGGGAGCTTCTTCGTCGCCGACTCCTGTGGATGAGGTGGAGGAGACAATGGCGGTAGGTGCAAAGCTGGGTCTTGTTGTTAAAGGCTCGTCGGATGGTGTTGCTAAGGAAATCGAAGCACTTGTTGCCAAAGAGGGAGCAGACTGGGCGGCCTCCAAGGTTGCTCAGTAATCGGTCTTCCTTGAAGGTCAGTGTAGCGTTATCATCCTATTTATGTTTAGTCTTTTGTCCTGGAATGCTAGGGGGTTGGGGGCATCGGCAAAGCACAGTAGAGTTAAGGAACTTATGATTAAGGTACAGGCGAAGGTCATATTCTTATGTGAAACAAAGTGTAGTGGCCTGAGGCAGGGAGATTTGTTTCGACTATGGGCTGGTGGTAGTTTTGATTTTGTTTGTGTTGATGCGGTTGGAAACTCAGGTGGCCTGCTACTAGCATGGGACATCGAGTTTTTGAATGTTACCAGGAGATCCTCGGGCAGGAATTGGATTATGGTCGAAGGCATGGTGCACGGTAATTTTCAGGTGGGAATATGTGGTGTGTATGGTCCAAGCTCTGTGGATGATAGATGTCGGCTTTGGGAGGACCTTCTTGTTAACCTACGAGAGTCTGTAGTGCCTTGGGTTTTTGTAGGTGACTTCAATGAGGTTCTTGTTGCTTTAGAAAGGAAGAGTGGTCGGATTAATACAAGGGGCGCGCGGGCTTTGGGTGAGTTTATATCGAGGGCAGAGCTATGTGAAGTGGAATTGCAAGGCAGATTGTTCACTTGGGGAACTAGTAGGGTTGCAAGTAAAATCGATAGGGCATTCTTTGATCCCGTGTGGTTTTCGCTCTTTCCTTCTATTAAACTCTGGGCTGAACCTAAGGGGGATTCTGACCATTGCCCGATAATTCTCTCCCAAGAAACTAGGGAGTGGGGAGTGAGGCCATTCAAATTTTTAAATTGTTGGTTAACCCATAAGGATTTCGATAGTGCATTGAAGGAGTTTTGGGCAGATGCTTGTGCTCAATACCCTGGAAAATTCAAGCTCCTTAAGAAGCTGGGTGCGATCAAAAAGTCTCTCAAATTTTGGAATAAAAATGTGTTTGGAAATATTGAGGCTGGGATTAAAGCGTTGCAAGTTAAGATTAATGATTTGGATCTTCTATCTGAGCATCGTGACTTGTCTGATGAGGAGAGAGGGCTGCTGGGTATGTGGAAAGCTGATCTTGTTGAAAGACAGAGCCATCAGGAATGTTTGTGGAGGCAAAAATCTAGGGTGAATTGGTTGAGACTAGGTGATAAAAATACTCGCTTTTTCCACTTAAATGCGTGCAATAGGGGAAGGAGGAATTCTATAAGGCAAGTCTTGTTTGGTGGGCAGTTATTGGAAGAACCGATTGACATTAAGTGGGCAGCAAAGGAGTATTTCTCGGGTATCTTCAAATCAGTGGTCAAAGAAAGATTTATATGGGGTGATATCCCCATTAACAAAATATCTCGCGAGCAATCCCTTTTGTTGGAGAAACCCATCACGAAGGAGGAAGTCAGAAAAGTTATATGGGGCTGTGATGGAAACAAGGCCCCAGGCCCGGATGGACTCAACTTGAACTTTTACAAGCGGGCTTGGGATTTAATTGGAGATGATCTTTTAGACCTCATCACTGAATTTTTTCGGACGGGATCACTGCCTAGAGGAGTCAATTGCGGTTATATATGCTTAATTCCTAAAAAAGCTGATGCTTTGAGCTTTGATGAGTATAGGCCAATATGCCTCATACACGGTATCTACAAAATCATCTCTAAGATCCTAGCTCTTAGATTAAAGTCGGTTATGCAGTCAGTAATTAGTTCCAGCCAGCATGCTTTTATAGATGGGAGGCAGATCCTTGATTGTGTATTATCCGCATCAGAGGTCGTCCATCACATTCGGAAAAATAATAGAAGTGCCTTTTTATGGAAGATTGACTTCAAAAAGGCGTATGATACAGTCTCTTGGGATTGTCTCATGGATCTACTGGCTATTATGGGTTTTGGTGAATCTTGGAGAAGGTGGATATGGGGTTGTATCAGCTCCCCCACAATGGCGATCCTTTTAAATGGATGCCCCTCCAATAATTTCGTTGCTCAGAGAGGATTGAAGCAAGGCGACCCCTTAGCGCCCTTCCTGTTCAATATTGTGGTCGAAGGCCTTTCTTGTATGATTCGGCAAGCCATTAGCAAGGGAGTGCTTCAAGATTTCAAGATTAATGATGTATCGATTCCTGTCTTGCAATTTGCAGACGATACATTATTCTTTTGCCCGGATGACGTTCCTTCTCTTCTCAATTTGAAAAGGGTCCTTAGATGTTTTGAGAACTTGTCCGGACTCAGTATCAACTTTCACAAAAGCAGTATAATTGGCATTAATATCCCACGTACTCGGCTCCACGAGGTTGCTGATGCACTGCAAAGTAAGGCTGATCATCTACCTTTTAACTACCTTGGCCTTCAGGTGGGCGCAAATATGCAAAGACTTATAAATTGGGATCCTGTTATTGCTCGATTTAGAAACAGATTGGCTTCTTGGAAGGGCAGATTCTTGTCCTTAGGAGGTCGGGTGACGTTGATAAGAGCTGTCCTCAGTAACTTGCCAATATACTACCTATCTCTATTCAAAATCCCCTGTGGCGTGGCTAAACAACTTGCGAGTCTGCAAAGGGACTTCCTCTGGGGAGGGGAAGAAGGGAAGAGGAGGATGTGCTTGGTCGCATGGTCCAAAATTGCTAAACCAAAGCTTTGTGGTGGTTTGGGAATTGAAGATCTTCTTATCAAGAATCAGTGTCTATTGTTTAAGTGGATATGGAGGTACGTGAATTTTGAATCTCAACCTTCGGACGCTCCGATATGGTACCTTTTGATATCCTCCTTGTATAAGAGTCTTTCGGGCTCGTCTTGGCCAGTTTTCAATTTAGTGGCCGCTTCCAATATTTGGAAGAGTGTTGTTAATGCTGGAGAGGAGTCATCGCGAGGGGGGATCAGTTTAGCATCCCGCATGGCGGTGGATGTGAAGAATGGGAGGTCTTGTAAATTTTGGACTGACAAATGGCTATCGGTGGGGATCCTAATGGATTTATATCCTAGACTGTTCGCTCTTTCTAATAACAAGTTCGCTTGTGTAGCAGATCTTGCTAGTTCTGTGAATGGGCGGTGTGAGTGGAATTTCAGTTGGAGGAGAAGTCCTTATTCTTGGGAGATGGAGACGATCTCATTGTTATTGGATAACCTTCAGTCGGTTACTCTTAACTTGGACTCTGCGGATGGATGGCGGTGGTTGGGAGATCATTATGGTGTGTACTCTGTTAGCTCTGGCTATAAGCTGATTTTTCAGAATTTGAGTCCAAGTAGCGGCCTACCTTCGGTTTGGATGAGGTATGCTCCCCGGAAGATAGAATGCTTTGTATGGATGGCGCTCAATAATGGGATTGCGGTGCGAGCAACACTCTTAAGGAGATCCATCATTCTGCCTGAGAATGCCTCATGCCCGTTCTGTGGTATGTATGTAGAGGATAGAGACCATATTTTTGGGCTGTGTGATTCTGTATGGAAAGCCTGGAATAAATTTTGTGACTGGAGAGGTATAAGTTGGTGTATGCCACAGTCCATGGATAAACTTCTTGTTCAATGGATGGGGCTTTTCAATGCTCCTCGCGCTAGAGACCCGTGGATGGTCTTGTTCTTTACCATGGTTTGGAACATTTGGCTTATCAGGAATAGGTTAATCTTTAATGGTACAGCAGTAACCTGGGATAGGATTCTTGAGTTGGTGTTGTTTAAAGCTCTTGTGTGGTTTAAAGCTAACCAACCTAGCTTTCCACATGACCTCTCTGCTTTGCTCACCAATGCTGATAGCATTCTAGCGTGGCGTGGTCCTTCAAGTAATCTGGTCTTTGTATAGGTTTGTGCCGCTTCATGTAACCTTTTTTCTCTTTTATGTATATTACAACTAGTGTAATGGGGCTGCTTTGGCCTCTGTCTTGTATTTCATGAGGAGTCCACTCCTCTTCTCTATTTTATTCTAATATAAACATCGTTCTAATCAAAAAAATACCTAAGAACCTATTTCTATTCGTTATAAAGTGGAGTGACAAATAAAATATATCTATCTGCATTATACATAACAACCTATTTTCTATTCGTTATAAAACAGGGTGACAACAATCTATAATCATACCAATTGGATTCGATCTAAGGTTGCAGATAACGATTTAACCCAAAACCCCTTGATCTTGGTGCTTGAAGAACGCCATAACCTATTGATTGGTTTTTAGCCAAACCAAACCTCTTGATTTAAGTAACACATTGAAATCTAAATTCATTGATTTGATTTTGTATTACAATAGAAAAAAAAAATATAAATAATTTTTTTATTATGATAAATTTATAAATTAAATTATGGAAAATTATTAGTATTTTATTATTTTTTCACACTCAATTTATTCGTAAAATTATTTTACTTTTTTTGCATAATTTTATATTAGTTTTGATAATAATAATAACATTTATATTGCATGTTATTATATCATGTGCATCGCACATGCACAAAAACTCTAGTAGATAAAAAAGTAAACATTAAATTTAGTATGGGAAAAAATTATTTATATACACTAATGATTGATATAAGTTTTAAAACTTGAAGGAAACAAAAACAAGTTAACATAATATTTATCCATATATGATGATTTTAAAATTAAGAAAAATATTTCAATACAATAAATATTTATCGTTATATCGTAATATTTCACTTTGGTATTCGCAAGGCGTCGGATTGCAGTGGTGCGGGCCTTGAAGGATGAGAATAGGCAGTGGTTCACTAACGAGATTGATCTTCGGAGGATTGCTATCCATTTCTTTCGTCAGTTGTTTACTGAGGAGGTCTTGGTCCGTCCGGTTCTTGCTTTGACTGGCGCCTTTTCAGTGCTACCGACGGATTATCTCTCTTCCCTTTTTTTGGTTCATTCACAAGATGAGGTTCGTTCATCAATTTTTGGCATTGGAGCACAGAAAGCCCCTGATCCGGATGGTTTTCATGCTTCTTTTTTTCACAGTCAGTGGGCAGCGGTTGGCCTTCAGGTCTGTGCCATTATCACGGATATGTTTCTTGGGGGATCTTGGAGTCTGGCCATGAATTATATTAATCTTGTTCTTATCCCGAAGATGGAGTGTAAAGGCCCGGGTAAAATTTATGTTTTTACCGGGACTGTAAAAGCTTGTACAGTAATTTACCTAATGAAAATAATCTTGGGTAATTATTTCAGGATAACTATTCATCAGATTTCGAAACCGACCCTTACCCCAAGTTGTAGATTTTTCTGCGGACTTTACGGGTCAGAGTTGGTATTTTTCGGGTCCAGGAATTTCGAGGAAACACAATTTTAACCTCGAAAGAACGGACCAGAAATAAAGTAATAAGGGTACTTTAGTTATTTGCTGGTCCGGACGATACCCGTTCAAGTGTGTGTAACACACTTGCACCACGTTTTCCTCCTGCCATGTGAAGCTTCCTCTTCACCATGAAGCTTCACCCGACAATCTTCTCCTTCTCCAGCAAGACAACCAAATTCTTCCTCCTCACACTTTTTTCAGCCTGAAGCCTTTCTTGAAACTTCTTTGCAGCTTCCACGCTTGTGTCCTTCCTCTGGCTGCAAAAATAAAAAAAAAACTTACCTCTGCTTTGCCTCTGCAAGCAAAACCCAGACATCACCTTCTACCCATTTTCCCCCTCTGCACAAAATTCTGCCGGATGCATTATTAGAATTACATAGATAATGAAAAAAAGAAAAGAAAAACAAAAACAACAACTCACGCCACCACCACCAACCGCCACTGCCGTGACCATCAGCACCGACCTCACCACCACCACCTGTACGACGCTGCCGCCCGCCCTCGCCATCCTCTCCTCCTTCTTCTCCTCCTCCTGCCACTGCCAGCGCGTCAGACCGGCCGTGAACTGCCAGACGAAGCCGACCCGACGACGCGACGACCCGGGCTCGCCTCCTCCTTTGCACCCGTCGCCGTCGACTCGGAGTTCTCTTCCATCTCGCCTCTGCCGCCGTTCTGCTCGACGCCGCCCTCACCATCATCTGCACCTGCTCGTGCCACCGCCGTCAACCCCGAGGTGAGCAGATCCGTCGTGGGGAGTTTGACCCTGATGGGTCATGATACGGGTCGCAGGTTAACCCGACCTGATGAGTTATGGGCTTGGGTTTTGGGTTTTAGGTGTTGGGCTTGGAGAGTTGGGTTAGGGTTGATTGGATTGGGTTTAAGCACACTGGGCTTGGGGATGGGACCATGGCCCAGTCCGGTATTATAAAAAAAAAAAGAAAAGAGATAATAAATAATAATAAAAATAGTAGGAAATAAAACTGGAAAAAAATATATATTTACTTCTGGAAAAAAATAAATTTAGGCGAATATAGGATTATACTATGGGAAGAGTAAATTATGGTACTTTGAAAAGTTGAGGTAATTAAGATAAGAATTGTTGATATATTATGAATAAGTACATGCAAAATTTCCAAGAAAATCATATTATGGTAAGAAATTCTGGTGGGTATATTTTAAGGAATATATATATGTTACCATTATTTTTGGAAAAAAAGATTATTTTATGGTATAGAATAATCTTGGAAAAATGATAAAAAACAATTTTGGAAAAAAGGGGAATTCTAGTGGTAAGTATATTTTGGAAATATATAGTAAAGAATGATTATTTTGGAAAGTACATACTTATGGAATAAATAAGGAAAGGGTATTATCAAAGTAATACCGGAATAATAACCGGGAATAAATACAGTATGGTATTTAGACACAGGAATAATAAATGGTGAATGATAATGATAACGGGGTTTACCGGGACTTAGACGAATCAGTTTAGCTTTATTTTTACGGTATAGCATCATTTGCATTTATGTGCATCTTATGTGAGTATATGTTATTATTTGCCATATAGGAACCGATAACGAACAGTATCCCGAGGAACCAGAGCCGGGACAGTTTGAGGACTTTCAGAAGTAGGGAAATCAGCTAAGTTGAGGATGGATAACCTTTAGTATGTTGCACATGATACTGTATTTGCTTTTCTGTGAATATTTGCCTGATTGAACTGCTGAGCCAATTGAGTTTGATTGTAGTATTATTGCTGTTATTGTTGATTTGTTGATTGTGGATTTACCGATATGATAAATAATTGGATAATTGGAAGTTGTGTTGACGACTTATTTGTCACTAGGAAAGTAGTGGTATGACTAGTTGGTTAGAGACTGTTTTGTGGTGGCTATGATCTGGGTTACTTGATAAGCATGTCTATGCCTGGGATGTCTATCCCGTAATTATATTTTTGGGATGTTTATCCCTGGTTCTATATTTTTGGGATGTCGGTCCCTGGATTGATCTAGCACCAGGAACATGTTGATAACCAGGTCTGACCCCTAGCTTGTCCAGTGACAGGGCCCCAAAAGATAAAACTGACAATAATAAGCATTCTTTTGGTCTTGGCTCAGTTATGTTACTAGTTATTTCTTGTTATGTCTTTTGCTGGAATTTTACTTCGAAAGTATTGTGTTGCCTGCATATTACTGTTTATCCTTCGTCGGTGAGCGCTTCGGACTCACCCCTCGCCTGCGGGGTTTCATCCTGTAGGATGATTTGCTCGTAGTACAGGTACGTGGTTCGGCCGGCTGCTGTTTCTACACCACCAGACCCCGGATCCAAACCTCCGCTGCATCTCATTCTGAGTCTTCCGCTGCTGATATTTTTTTGGTTGCTGTATCATGCAATATATTTTTTGCGGTATCACGTACTATGTGTTTCTGGTACTGCTGTTGTGGTTTGAATAATAGTCCCCGGGATCGGGTGACGGATGTTGTATTTGAGATTGCTTGTATTGTATTTTATAATGTACGTGCTGTCTGCTACTGTAATAAGAACAGTTCTGGCACGTGTTTACTGTGTACGGTAAATACGGGTCGGGGCAGTTCATGGAGAATCCGGAGATGATTTCCCAATTTCGTCCTCTTGGGCTGTGTAATGTTTTGCATAAAACCTTGTCCAATGTGCTTGTACAGAGGATGAAGCCGGCTCTGGATATTCTGGTTGCCCCCACTTAGTCTAACTTTATCCCGGGCAGGTAGATTACTGATAACATTGTGGTAGTCTAGGAGGCGATACACACTATACGCCATCGAAAAGAGGGTTGGGCGCTTATGGCTATTAAAATTGACTTGGGAAAGGCCTATGATCGTCTTAGCTGGCAGTTTATTTGGGATACATTAACGGAAGCCAGGTTTCCTCTTGATTTTGTTGAGTGTATTATGCGCTGTATTTCGGGGACACTGATGCGGATTATTTGGAATGGGGCTGTAACAGAGAAATTTAAGGTTTCTCGTGGAGTTCGTCAAGGGGATCCCATTTCGCCATATCTTTTTGTGCTTTGTTTGGAGTGTCTTGGTCATCTTATTGATCAGGCTGTTCAGACTGGTTTGTGGAAACCTATCTCTCTTTTTTGTAATGGGCCTCCTCTTTTACACCTGTTCTTGGCAGATGATATAGTGTTGTTTGCTGAGACTTCTATGGACCAATTACCTATCATCCAGAGTTGCCTTAATATCGTTCCAGATGCGTCAGGTCTTAAAGTTAGCATTAGCATGATCCATATTTTCTTTTCCCCTATTGTTGACCATCGTCTTGCTAATGATATTGTTTCCACATTTAGTTTTATGGAGACGGATAATCTTGGTAGGTATCTAGGCGTGCCTTTGATTCATGGCCGAGTTTGTCGGTGTACTTATGAGTACATATGGTACGGCCAAATGGTAGTCCTTTTGATTTGTGTTATGAATTAAATTATGTTATGATAGAGAGGACTGCAGGACTCGGTTGATTTGTTTTAGGAAGGACTACGAAACTTCCATCGGGAACTACGGGGCCCGGTTATTTATGGTATTTCGGATTTAACGGGGAGAACTCTAGGGTTAGCTAACCTGGCTACCAGGCACGGCCAACTTTTAATTTGTGATAGGGGCCCTGCTAATAAAATCTGGTTAAGTCTAACAGGCTAGATATTAAGAAAGATAGCCGTTGAGCGTAGGTACGGTTGATGTTATACCTCTGTGATGTGTTAATTGTTCTTGATAATTTGGTTGTACTGGTTTCTTGTATATTAATCATTACTTATGGATTTTACCAGGTGAGCACTTCGGACTCACCCCTCGCCTACGTGACTCAGTCACGTAGATTGATTTGGTTTTAGTACATGAACGAGCCAAGCAAGCTGCGGCGTACCCTTTGCCAGACCCGGATCCATACTCCGATGCATCCATCTTTTGTGGTGTGCTGTTGTTAATCTCAAGTCTTCCGCTATTGTTGTGTGTCTCTTACATTTGTTGATGATTGTTGTCGAGACTGCTAATTGTAATAACTGTCCCCGTACTCGGGTGACGCGTGTGTGGTTTGCTATGTTACCCAGTGTTTGGATTTGACTATGTAGTGTGTTCTGGATGTTACCTCAGTAATAATAAGTTGGCCACGTGTTTGCTGTGAATAATGGTAAATACGGGACCGGTCGTTTCACTTTTAGACATCAACTGCTCCACTATAGATTTTTAATTTATTGAATGTGGAATGCTATATTTTATTTTACTACTTTAGTACAACATATAGTTTTTTTAGTACAACATATATTTTCAACTACTAATTATGTTTTTTGAACAATTACTTAAATTTTTAATCTAAAATTTTGTTTTTCATTTTCTATCTCTTTATTAACTCTTTTTCTATATCTTTGTTCAATTTTGTGTTTAATTTTCTTTGGTAATATGTTTAACAATTTATCCATATTTTTGTTTAGATTTTTTTTTTGTCTCATTAAGTAAATTCATGTTGCACTACGAGCAGTGCCAGAGGTAGATATATTTTTTAGAGGGAGCCAATATAATATTTTGTGTGCAATAATATGGATTTATGTGAAAAAATAAAATTTAGAACAGGCCAAATATATATTACGAAAGAACTTATATGAAAAAATGAAAAATTTATGGAGCATACGAGTATATTACGATGGGACATATATGAAAAAAATAGAAATTTAGGAGTGGGGGGACATGGCCCCCCTCAACCCCTTGGGCCAGTGCCTCTGACTACGAGGAACATTAACTAAATTTAAAATAAAATATTACATTTATTGGTTAAACATAATAGTGCACATATAATATAATGGCTAAAAAAGTAAAGAGTGTAAAATTTTCATTTACATTAGTATAATATTTATATGAAAATAAATTAAAAAGTAACAAATAAAAATATTTTTTCATAGAAAATGAATGATTTTGTAATTTTTTCCTTAAGAACTCATTGTATTTTAATGAGCTATTGGAGAGGCATCGTACTAGACCCACAAGTTTGGAGCCTGCACCCACAAGTTTGAACTATAAACTTTTCTTTTATCCTTATAGAAAAAACCAAAAATTGCTTTTTTAATTTTAATCTAACATGGAGCTATGCTTTTTATAATTTAAATCAGATAAAAATTATTTCAATAAAATGTTTGAAAATTTGTTTGGAAGGGTTTTCTAACAGTAGGGGGGCATTGTTGGCCCAAGTTGGCTTGGGGAGGGAGAGTATGGTGAACTAGCATCCTTTCGGTTAGTTAATGATTTGATATAAATGACGGCGAATCAGCTTTGTGTCTAAATCAAATGAACAGAATAGGCGAATCAGCTTCGTGTCTAAATCAAATGAACAGAATAGGTACAATATTTATAGAAATAACAAGAGAGATTTAGGAACACTGATTTAGGGTAGCTCTTCTCTTTTTTTTTTTTATCAGAAAGATTGGATTTTAGTTAAGAAACAAGGGGCTGCACTAGCCGAGGGGAACTAGTCCCTGATACATCATGAGCAAGGAATGGAAGACAACATCCCGGGGGTTGATTAAAATGAGTTACACCAAGAGAAAGTAAAAAAGCATAACTAGCTAGCCAGTACGCACATTGATTTACCTCTCGAAATACATGTTTCGATCGAGCAATTGATGAACCGCACGCAAGAGGACCATATTGCACCGTAGCTGGGGCTCCTGATTATGCAACGATGCCACAATAAGGGCAGCATCTACTTCAACCTCCAGCCTACGAATGCCCAAGTCCCAAGCCTTAGTGAGTCCAATAAATAAACCCCAAAGCTCCACATTAGTGGGAGAACAGCAGCCAATATTGAAACTAAATCCCCCATTCATGACCACAGCTATCTCGTAAAAGGCCACCAGCAGCCACCAATCTATCCATACCCCGCACAGCAACATCCGTATTCAACTTAACCCACCCAAGAGGAGGGGGTTAGGATAGCTCTTCTAAATTGGAGTACAACCACTACTGTAGGAATTCACCATGAGATTCCTAAACACTCTTATTAATCTTAGGTTTTCACAAGAGTAACCAAAATTTATAATGCAAAATTTTACCTGAATTTAAACCTATCACCTCACCACAAAGCTCAGTGGTAATGAATTGGAAGGCCTTGCATTAGAGGTATGAAACCTTTTCTTAGATTTGGACACATTTCTATTCTTACTGAGGTGCTTGATGGAGATCTCATTTTTATTATCGTCAGAGGCCTTGGCCACACTTATTAGGAACAAGGGGGTATCAGTGGAAACAACAGTAGGGATATCATCTGGACCATCTATTTGGGGATGGTACGCACTGCTGGGAGAAAGAGTAGTGCCGTGAAGGCGATGAACTTCCTTGCAGAAGGCACTAAGAAAGCGAGGGTCACGGTCAGAGATAATGGAAACAGGAATTCCGTGGAGCCGAACTATCTCTTTGACAAACAATCTTGCCACATCCTCCGAAGAAAATTTTGTAGGTAACCTTATAAAATGCGCATACTTAGAGAGCCAATCTACCACCACCCAAATTGCTGTCTTGCCTTGAGAAGATGGCAAGCCAATGATGAAATCCATCGAAATACTTTCAAACACCAATTCAGGGATGGGTAATGGTTGCAATAGCCCAGCCAGACGCAAAAATGAGTCCTTCATTTGCTGGCAAACAACGCAATTTGAGACCATTTATTGGACATCTTTTGGCATGCCCTTCCAGTAAAAATTCGCAAACAGTCTATGAAAGGTCCGTGTGATTCCAGCATGACAACCAATAGGCGTAGCTTGAAATTCAGTAATTAATTGTGACCGGAGCATAGAATCAGCTGGAACAACTAACCTATCCCGAAACAACAATAATCCATCTTTGAACTGGAACCCAGGTAGAGTAGATGGATCCAATTGAAGTTGCCGCTGGTACTCCACGAGTTCCGGGTGCTCCTGATTGGCTTCCCTTAGTTGGGGAATCACTGAAACTGCTGCTTTTGTGATTGCCATAAAAATAGCTGGAATACGAGACAATGTGTCAGCAGCCGTGTTTTGAGCTCCTGGGCGGTAGACAATCGCAAAATGATATCCCAAGAGTTTACTCAACCATTTCTGCTGCTCCGGGGTTTGAATCACTTAGTCAGTAAGATTCTTCCAAGAGTGTTGGTTGGTAATAATGTTAAACTTGCGGCCAAGAATGT
Organism: Turnera subulata; assembly: GCA_028386065.3. Classification (NCBI taxonomy): domain Eukaryota; kingdom Viridiplantae; phylum Streptophyta; class Magnoliopsida; order Malpighiales; family Passifloraceae; genus Turnera; species Turnera subulata. The sequence continues at coordinate 25,117 of JAKUCV010005580.1, read as the reverse complement.
ATTGCCGCCATTTTGCTACGGCCTGAGTGATCGCAAACATCTCTCTATGATAAGTGGAGCCTTCTGCATTCTAGGACAAAGTTTCTGAGAGAAACAAGCTATTGGATGCTTCTCTTGAGACAAAACTGCACCGATTCTGGTACCGGAGGCATCAGTCTCCAACTCAAACGGCTTAGAAAAGTCAGGCAACCGAAGTATAGGGGTGGAACTTAAAAGATGCTTTAGATTAAGGAAAGCGGTTGCAGCATCATCTGACCAACCAAAGTTGTCTTTCTTTAAAAGATCAGTGAGGGGGCCTGCATTTTGTGCAAAATGATGAATGAAGAGTCTGTAGTACCCGGCTAACCCTATGAAACTACGAAGTGCTCTAACTGTTTGTGGTGTTGGCCATTGTTGAATGGCTGTGATTTTTTTTGGGTCCACCGCAATCCCCTCTCTAGATATGATGTGCCCTAAATAAGCCACCTTCGTCTGCCTGAAAAAGCACCTGGACTCCTTTGCCACCAGCTTTTCTGTATGTAGAACCTCAAGAACAGCACGAACATGCTGTAGATGTGACTCCCAAGACGCACTATAGATAAAAATATCATCGAAAAATACCAACACAAATTTTCGAAGAAAAGGCCGCAAAACGGAATACATCGTAGCCTGGAAGGTAGAGGCAGCGTTAGAGAGTCCAAACGGCATCACCAAGAACTCATAATGGCCGTCATGGGTGCGAAAGGTTGTCTTCTCCACATCTTTGGGGTTTATTCGAATTTGGTGGTATCCTGCCAACAAATCAAGCTTGGAAAAGTAACAAGCCCCATGCAGCTGATCAAATAGTTCATCTATAGATGGAATTGGAAATCGATCGCGAATGGTCACAATATTTAGGGCGCGATAGTCTACGTAAAAATGCCATGTTCCATCCTTTTTGCGAACCAGCAAGACTGGAGAGGAAAAAGGACTGGTACTAGGCCAGATAATACCTTCCTTCAGCATGTCAGCAGCCATCTTCTCCATCTCTTGCTTTTGGAAATGTTGATATCGGTAAGGTCGCACATTCACAGGTGCAGAATTGGGAACCAGAGGGATTTTGTCATCTTGTGCTCGAGAGGGTGGCAGGCCATGTGGCTTAGTGAAAACATCTTGGTAGTCATCTAAGAGGAGTTGCAGCTCAGGAGAATGGGTGGGTAATGGTTGTACCTTAGGGTCCCATTCAAGGCGAAAAAAAGCAGCTACCGCTTCTGTGGCACGTAGACAGCAAAGGATAATGAGTTGAATCTGATGGATTGGGGGGAGCTCTCCCTACGAAGTAATCTATTGTCCGACAGATTTGAATTGAAATTGCGCCTGTGCATAATCAGTTATGACTGGTCCCAACGTAGCCAATCAAGAAACCCCCAAAACCATATCCCACCCATGAATGGGTAATACATAGAAATGCAGTTCCAAATTAGTGCCCTGCACACAGAGTTGAACACGCTTGGCAATACTAGTAAAAGACAAATGCACACCACTGCCCACCATAACAGAGAAAGGGGAAATAGATTCCACAGGTAAATTAAGAAAGAGAGCCATACGGAATCGAATAAAGTTATGGGTACTACCTCCATCCAGACGAATTTGAACTGGGTAACCATGAAAGTACCCTGTGAATCGTAATGTGGCGGAAGGAGATCCACCAACAAGGGCATTATAAGAGATGGCTGAAAGATTTTGGGCCTCCTGCACCTAGAGTTGCTCTGCAAACTCGGCATCAGATGGAGGGTTAGAATCAGGCGGAACCGTGTCCCCGTCTTCCTCAATAAAGAGTAGTTGAGGCAAGGATTTATGCTTGTGACCCCAAGCATACTTCTCGTCACAATTGTAGCACATGCCTTTGGCACGCTTGTCTGCAATCTCCACGGGTGTTAATTTGGGGAATGGAACTTTAGGGTTGCGTAGAAGAGATGAAGCAGATGCCGACAATGTCGTTGAGGGAAGGGCAGGGAGCGATTCAGGGGTGGGTAGCAAAGGTGGGGGGACCCCCAAAGTGGGTTTGATCAGTCCTTTGGCCAAAGCAAATCGCTGCTCGTGGGCATGGGCAAGACGGATCGCCTCGTCCAGATCTGTGGGCTGGGCCACCAGCAACTCAGTTTTAATATCAGCCCGCAACCCATATATAAAACACTGAACCAAGTAGGCCGGGGAAAGATACATGATCTTGTTGGTGAGGGCTTCAAAATGGGCCTGGTATTCACTTATTGTAGTCGTTTGAGTCAACTTAGACAGACGGCCCTCCGGTGACTCAAGCTCTTTTGAACGGAATCGCTTGATCAAGGCGACAGTAAAAGGGTCCCAACCGGCAAGATGGTGATTATGGTGCATCCACTGAAACCATTCAGCCGCCTCATCCGCCAAATAAAAGGATGCGATCGTTAAACGATCCTCAGTGCAGATGTGTTAAAAATCGAAATAACGATTTGCAAGGAAGAGCCTGTTTTCGGGGTTCATACCAGAGAAACGCGGAAGCTCCACTGGGGCTGGTTTGTGGCGGCCAAAAGTGCTAAGGCCCTGGGTTGGATCCAATGAAGCAGAAGCAATAACTTTGGAGGAAGAAAGTGGAGAGGGGGGCGACACAGAATGGGCGTTAACTTTCCCCAATAACTCCTTGAGTGTAGATTGGATACCATCAACGTAGCTTGATATTGGCCTCCATGGTAGCTTTCATAGAATCCTCCAAGACCTTGAAACGGGTGCCCTCTGCCATGAGTGCAAAGGGTCAATGAAAGCACCAATGAAGTGAAAGCTAGAATGGGAAAAGAATGGAGACCATAGAGGAATGGTTTTTTTATTCCATATCAATAACAAGTTCTGGGTAGAAACAAAAGGGAAATACAATTCTAGTAAATGATAGAGAAGGAGGTGAGAAAAGAGAGAACTTTCTATTAGCCAAATCCTACCCTATAAGAATACCCACTAGCTATTTAACCAACGCGTTCCTGAGTTTTCCGCACTATCGGTTACCTGTCTGACATCATTGCTTTTAGCGCACAAATCCTTCCAACCTTCTAGAGGGAAACCTCTCACTCCTAATTTTTCTAACAGCTTGTACAGAATGGGCCTCGATAGCACCAGCCTCATTGTTCTCTTCCTCCATTTGGGCTTCATTGCCAATAGGCTGCTCAGTCTGATCCATAACAAGGCCCTCAGTCACAACAAATGTTTTTATCAGATAGAGTCTTCTCGGAGAAGTTTTTTGGAATTCTCCTCTGGGTCCTCCTATTCTCCAAGGGTTGGATTAGGAAGAACCTCAAATATATTTTGAACAAGTGGAGCAGCATCGGATGTTTCTGGAGCAACCTCAGTATGATCTGCTTGAGTAGTTTCTTTTGGTGGCAGAGAATCAGAGGTGAGGCTGTCAATCAACACTTATCTCTTTCGAGCAAAGAGTGCCGCTTCTGCTTCTGTATCAATAATATGCTTGGCATCTAGTATTGTGACAAGATGTGGTCTGTTGTTGTAGTTGTTTCTTCTAGAGTATTGGCAGCTTCATCCTCTTGGGTTATCTGAGTTTTTCCAGCATGACCCATTCTCTTGCCACATCAATTAAAATTTACCATATATATTTGTTTTATATTATATTTTATTTTTAAAATTATAAAATCCTAATACCCTAATTATTTTTTTCTACTCAAAACACAAACAGACACTCGACAAATCAGACTCGTTGATTGTTTTTTTTTGATGCTAATCGAGACTTTATTCAAACAGACGAACAAGTCATACAGATACAGAGTAAGAAAAGTCCATGCCATTGAGTGAATGGCAGGGGAACCCCATGAGTAACCTATATAGCTAAACAAGCATACAGAATTACAACAACAGCAGGTTACAAGAAAGAAATCTAACACCAAGCTTTAGTCAAAACGTCAGTGCACACCCTTCCATTGTTTTAGGACATCAACCGAAGCAAGGATGCTATAATGGGAATATGGGAATTCCGGCTGCAAGGATTTAATCCACCAAAAAAGTCTGCACTCTGTATGATCGAAAAGGCAATCCCAATGAATGACTTCGTTGTTGAAGGAACTTTTATTCCTTACAGACCAAAGCAACCAAATTGCAGAGAAGCCAAGTATAATCCAAATAGATCTTCTTGAATGGGAGTCCTCCAACCAGGGCCATTGAGATAGCCAATGATGAATAGATTGGGGTGCCATCCAAATTACCCCCCACCACTGGCAGGGCCTGCACCAGAACTTCCAAGTGAATTGGCAATGAAAGAATAAATGAGCAACAAACTCCAATAAATGAGTAACGGTTCAATACCAAGCCCTCCACAACTCTTTGGTTTCGCCACTTTTTCCCAAGCCACCCAGCATAATTTTTTTTTTTCTCTTGACACCCGCTCCAAAGGAATTTCCTTTGAATCTGAATCAACTTTTTGTGCACACCAGCAGGTATTCTGAATAAGGACATATAATAAAGTGGTAGAGCTGAAAGGGTAGCTTTAATCAATAGCACACGACATGCAAAAGATAAGAATCTAGCCTTCCAACTTTTCAGTTTTTTCTAGAATTTATCAAACACAGGAGACCAACTTGCCATCTTCTTCATATTAGCTCCTAATGGGAGGCCCAGGTATTTGACTAGAAGCTTTTCCACTGGATACAGAAGCAGGTTTGCAAAGTATTTGGGGGTTGTCTTGTCTATGTTGATTCCAATAACACTGCTTTTGAAAAAATTAATTTTCAAACCAGACATGATTTCGAAACATTAGAGGGCCCTCTTGAGATTGAGACGGGAGGACTCGTCGACTTTGGTCAGAGTAAGAGTGGCATCTGCAAATTGTATCAAGTTTTCCGGAGTGCTGTGAATGTTGATCCCCTCGACTAGGCCGTTAGCAATGGCTGCCTCGATTGATACCTTCAGGCCTTCTGCAGCAACTAGAAATAAAAAAGGGGAGAGGGGATCTCCCTGTTGAAGGCCTTTTTCCATTTAAAACTGCGAAGATGGGGATCCGTTTATAAGAACTGCCATGGTGGAGGATTGTAAGCAGCCATATATCAATGAGATCCATCTTGATGGGAATCCCATGTGCTCCGTTACCTGAAACAAATACTGCCACGAAATAGAATCGTAAGCTTTTTGAAAATCGAGTTTCCACAAGACAGTAGGCTCCTTATTTTTCTTCAGAGAATCATTAAATTCTGATGCTAACAGAACAACATCCAGAATATTTCTTCCTTCAAGGAACGCATACTCGGAGCTGCTTATGTGACACGGCAAGATGCTCTTAGCCTGGAGGATAAAATCTTAGAAATAATCTTATAAACTGCACTCACCAACATTACAGACCTGAAGTCATTAAATTCTGGAGCGCCCAGTAACTTTTGACCTATCACAGGCCCATACAGCTCTCTTAACCTCCTCTAGGCAGATTGGTTTTAACAGATCTTCCACTTATTCTGGCTACAGTCGAGAAAACAAATTAGAGCACCTCATCTTCGGTCTGTACTCCTCCTTTTCACCATACAGACTAGAAAAAAACTTAACTGCCTCCTCCTTGATAGCCTGTGGTTCTTCGAGTTCAATACCATCATAATAGATTGATATGATAGAGTTTCTTCTTCCCCTTGAGCAGGCTAACACATGAAAAAATCTCGTATTACGATCCTCCAATTTCAGCCAATTAATACGAGATTTTTGCTTCCATTTTTGGATGAGTGCATGTTTTGTGTCACTTCATTTTCTAAGATCTGCTTCAGATAGGATCTCTGTTTCTACTTCAAGATCGAGGCTCTCAATTTCCTCCTGTAGTTGTACTACCATCTTGTCTACATGCCCAAAAGAGGATCTGTTCCAGTCGAATAACTGCTTTCGCATGAGGCTTAGCTTTTTCATCAATTTGCATTTTCTAGGAAAAACCTTCTCGAATTCATCCCAAAACGAACCAAGGGTCTCTTTAAATCTAGGATCCTTCCACCAACATTCCTGAAATTTAAAAGGTTTGAAGCCCCAATTTGTTTTTCTTGGGCAAAGATCAAGGGCCAATGATCCGAAGTGCCTCCTGTTTGAGATTAAGAGATTTGAAAGCCAGGCTCCATTCTGCCTGAGCCAAAGCTCTATCAATCTTACTGGCTGCCAAACTATTCGCCCATGAGAACTTGCGCCCTACCAGCGGAAATTCCAGAAGCTGCATGGAATCAATGAAGCTTCTAAGTGCTGAGGCTCCTCTGGAATTAATCCAATTACTTCTTCTGTCTTCTACCGCAATAGTCTCATTTAGGTCCCCTATTAACAGCCAAGGAGAAGGGAAGGTCTGCTTTAATTGTTTCAGCTCGTTCCACATGGCCATTCTGTTCACTACATCGCCCTCCCCGTAAACAAAACAAACACAAAATAACTCATGTGAACCGCTAAAGCATCCCTCCACAATAATGCAGCTTTTGCTGGCTTGAAACTAAGATAGCTGAAAGAAAGAACTGTCCCACATCATCAATAAACCGCCTGATGCTCCTTCTGCATCCACAGCGAGAAATTCAAGATCAACTAGATTCCATAGTCTTGAGCAATAGTTCATGTCGATACCCCTTTGTTTAGTCTCACATAAACATACCACCTTTGCTTCAGATTGAGTTATCAATTCTTTGAGATGGCTATGTTTAATAGCCGACCCTAATCCCCTGATATTCCATGATAAGAGACTGAACATAAGAGAAGAAATAAACACACTCAGATGAAACTACCACAACACTACTCTATCAATGATCCTCCTGGTTCTTACTTCATTCTTCACCTTCTCTAACGATCAAATCCCTGACTGCACTTCTAACTTCTTCGGCATCATTACGACTCCACCCCAGACACTTACCCACCTGCACTGTGAGTTCTGCCTCAGTGTCAAAATCCAAGACAAGCAGAGTGGAGGAAGTCGCTAGACTCGCTGCCTCATAAAACCTTTTATTTGCCATTCTGATTATAGAATCAGAAAGGGTGTCTGTGGTTATAATACTGCCAGTAAATCTATTGAGTTTCTTATACTTTTGGGCTTTCCTTACCTGTCTTGTGTTCAGGGCTAACCTGATCTTCTGGTCAATCAAGGCTGACAGCCTAACCTCTCTGAATGGGCTACTTTGAGTAGTTGAAGACAAGCGGCACAACTCAATACTAGGGGAGCTAGGCCCAGCCCAAGATCCAACCATAGGCTGTGGATATGGTGTTAGCTACATACAACGATCGAAAACGGTGGTCGGCCCAGTGACCCACATTCTCACTACTGCTTCCAGAAGATTCCCCTAGTTCCCAAGCAGTGGATTTATTATGGAACCCATGTGGATAGGAGCACGTTTAGAGAGAGAAGACTCCTCGACTCTTGACGGTACAAGAGACCCATCCCTGCGATCCCCGAAAAAATGTACAGCCTCGAGATTGTGGCACGTGCACTTCTTGGAGCATGGAAACTACTATTATTGGCTAATATAGAGTCATCAACCGCCAAAACTTGTGGAATTATCTTCACAGAAGAGTTCCTGGTTTGGCGATTCACGTTCTCGATGATCCCTTTTAATTGAAAGGGATCAGAATCCGAGGCATTCGACTCGAGCACTAAGAACTGGTTGCCTGAGTTGAACTTCGTACCATCTTTGTCGCCGGCATGAGGTGAAGACCTATGATGGAGGATTGGCGTCACTGGAACAAGTGATATGAGATCATTCATAGACAAATCACAAGCAAAGCCCTTCGAAAAAGGATTGAACGGAGTCGTAACCTTAGTGCAAATAATGGTGGATTTGACACCTTTGATATCTATGTTTACTTCCCATGAAATTTGTTTCTTCACTGTAGTTAATACTCGGATGTATGCAAATTCTAGACTTGACCTACGCTCCATTTCCTCTGCCAATTTGACTAGTTTCCCAAATCGACAACTGATCAACTCAAAAAACTGCATGCACCATGCATGGAGAGGGACACCTGCTAACTTAATCCAACAGAGCCGATTAGTGGGATTATCTCCAACTTTCCATGCCCTAAATATACTGAAATAACCTGAAACCCAATCAGGTACATGAGATAACAATGCATCTCGATCCTCCGCAGACAAAGTGTGAATCAGAACCGACTCCCTTCCAAGCTCACACACCATACAGTCCTTTAGCCCATTTGCAATAAGAATTCCTTGGATAGTATCCCTCTCCCTCGGGGAAGATAAACCCCAAAGATACAACAAGATAACCAAAACTCTGAATCATCAGGAGGATTAAAAACAAGGTTAGATAAACCAGTGCAAACCTCTGGAACCTTTTCCTTACCCTTGAGAGACTGGGCAAAAGATTTTCCTTGCTGCACTTCATTAGAAATGATGCCTTGCTGAGTTTGAGAGGTAACCCTGGTTCTCTGATGCTTGGATTTCGCAAGGTTGGCACGAAGGGTGCCTCCCTCCACGGTCACTCAACAAATTTTGTCAATCATTACTTCACTAGGCAATCCATTCCTGAACCTGATAAAACCGAAGCGCCTACCGTTCCTTGCCCGCTTACTAGGGATGTAGATTTTCACTATCTCTCCAACAAAAGATAACCTTGACAGGACATCATAGATGTTCCAGTTAAAAGGGAAATTCTCAATGTAGACACTCAGTATTTGTCCGTTCTTAGTAGTCTCCACCAATTACATAGGTTTGTGTTGGGTTGGAGGGCTGTTTGTTTTGTTGAAAAGAAGGGGTTGAGAGGGGTTGTGGGGGGCGATTGTTGGTTGAACTCGATTACGGTGTACACCATGGGGGTAAGAATGTAGAGGCTTGTTTTGGAGGAGAAGAGGTTGGGATTTGGATTGGAGAGGGGGAGGGTGGGGTTTGGATGTGGTGGCCGGCGGGAAAAGGAAGGTTTGGGTTGATGTTTGACGGGGAAGACCCGGTGACATTTGGGAGAGA
>JAKUCV010005579.1:49103-67819 GCA_028386065.3 Turnera subulata | reverse complement strand
TATTTTCTAAGATTGATCTTCGATCTGGTTACCATCAGGTCAAGATTGCGGAGAAGGACATACCGAAGACAGCCTTCCGCACTCGGTATGGTCACTTTGAGTTCACAGTGGTTCCTTTTGGCTTGACCAATGCACCTGCAGTTTTTATGTGCTTGATGCACTTGGTCTTGAATGAGTTCTTGGATAAGTTTGTGGTAGTTTTCATTGATGACATCTTGATCTATTCCAAGAACCGGGAAGAACATGAAGAGCACCTGAGAGTAGTGCTTCAAAGGTTGCGAGAGAAGGAGTTGTATGCTAAGTTTAGCAAATGTGAGTTCTGGCTTGAAGAAGTTGCATTCCTTGGACATGTTGTATCCGGGGATGGGATTAAGGTTGATCCTGCCAAAGTAAAAGCTGTTTTGGAGTGGGAGCCGCCCAAGACGGTACCTGAAGTTAGGAGTTTTCTTGGCCTTGCAGGATATTACCGGAGATTCATCGAGGATTTCTCTTTGATAGCTAGTCCCATGACTAAGCTGTTAAAGAAAGACCAAGCCTTTGTATGGAGTGATGCCTGCCAGAAGAGTTTTGATGAACTGAAGAAGAAGTTGACAACAGCACCAGTCTTGACAGTGCCTAAGCCAGGAGTGGAGTACGTGTTGTTCTGCGATGCTTCAGGTCTTGGTTTGGGAGCTGTTCTGATGCAAGAAGGCCGAGTAATAGCCTATGCTTCGAGACAGTTGAGGCCACACGAGAAGAACTATCCGACACATGATTTGGACATGGCCGCAGTGATCCTTGCTTTGAAGATCTGGCGACATTATCTGTTTGGAGAAAGATGCCGGATTTTCACAGATCACAAGAGTCTCAAGTACATCATGACTCAGAAGGAGCTTAACCTGCGGCAAAGACGTTGGGTTGAGTTACTGAATGATTATGATTGTACTATTGAGTATCATCCGGGAAAAGCTAATGTTGTAGCAGATGCTTTGAGTCGGAGACAGCCAGAAGATGCTTCCACGACCTACTCGATGTCCTCACTCATTGAGTTAAGGAAGATGGGAGTTGATCTGTCAGTGGATGAAACAGGAGCTTTGTTGACACATATTGAAGTCAAGTCTAACCTGAGAGGCTGGATTGTGGAGTTACAAGATGGAGATCCCGACCTGATCAAGCTGAAGGAAGCAGTCCGTAGTGGAAAGGAAGATAAGTTCCACAAAGCGGAGGATAGTGCATTGATGTTGGGAAAGCGTCTATGTGTACCCAATGTTGGTGATCTGCGTAGTCAGATTCTAGAAGAAGGACATATGACACCGTATGCTATGCATCCCGGGAGCACCAAGATGTATCAGAATTTGAGAAGTCATTTTTGGTGGCCACGCATGAAGAAGGATGTAGCTGAGTATGTGGCTAAGTGTATCACTTGCCAGCAAGTGAAAGCTGAACATCAGGCTCCAACTGGGAAAATGAGATCTTTGTCAGTGCCAGAGTGGAAGTGGGAGATGATTACCATGGATTTTGTGGTCGGATTACCGTTGACCCGGAGACAGCATGATGCCATCTGGGTTATCGTTGATCGACATACAAAATCAGCCCATTTTCTTCCCATTCGTCAGACAGACACTTTGGATAAGTTAGCGAAGCAGTACGTTGCAGAGATTGTGAGGCTACATGGAATTCCTAAGTCCATAGTCTCAGACAGAGATCCGAGATTCACATCACGGTTCTGGAAAAGTCTGCAAACAGCTTTGGGAACGAAGCTGAGTTTTAGTACTGCATTCCATCCTCAGACCGATGGACAGTCGGAGAGGACTATTCAGACACTGGAGGATATGCTAAGAGCATGTGCTCTTAACTTCAGTGGGAGTTGGGATCAGTACCTACCTTTGGCGGAGTTTGCCTATAACAACAGTTATCATTCCAGTATTGGCATGCCTCCGTTTGAAGCTCTTTACGGAAGGAAGTGCCGAAGTCCAGTTTGCTGGGATGAAGAAGGTCTCCGTTTGATCGTTGGTCCAGATTTGGTTAAGCAGACTGTTGACAAGATTCAGACAGTTAAGCAGAGTATGAGAGCAGCACAGGACCGACAGAAGAGCTATGCCGATAAGCATCGTCGAGAGATGGAGTACCAAGTGGGAGAACGAGTTTTCCTCCGAGTTGCACCTTGGAAGGGTGTAATCAGATTCGGGAAAAGAGGGAAGCTGAGTCCCAGGTACATTGGACCGTATGAGATTGTGGAAAGGATTGGACCCCTGGCGTACAGATTATCCTTGCCAGAGGAGTTGTCACGGATTCATGATGTGTTCCATGTTTCCATGTTGAGGAGGTACAGATCAGATCCGAGCCATGTGGTTACTACAGTGGATGTTGAGGTCGCAGAGGATCTGACATATACAGAAATGCCGGAGCAGATCCTTGCCCGAGAAGACAGACAGTTGAGGAGCAGAGTTATTCCGATGGTAAAGGTTAAGTGGAGCAAGCACTCTGCGAACGAGTCTACGTGGGAAGTTGAGGAGCATATGCGTTCTCAGTATCCGCATTTGTTCACAGCTTCGGAGTGAATTTCGGGGACGAAATTCTTTTAAGGTGGGTAGGCTGTAACAGCCCAGGTAAAAATTTCATTTTTACCGGGACTGTTTAAGTTAATGTACAGTAATTTACCATTGATTTTTAATCTTGGGTAATTAAATTATGGTAAATCGAGTATTGGATTCTGAAACCGAGCATAGTCCTACGCTCGGGATTTTTCTGCGGATTTTACGGACCAAGTTGGGATTTTTCCGGGTCCGGGAATCTTCGGAAAAGCCGGGGATTATTCTCGAATTATCGGACCAGAAATAAGATAAGTGGATATACCGGATATTTTCTGGTCTAGGTGGGCCACACTTCACATGCAGCATAGTAACTGCATAATTGAAGTTCAATTATTCAGCCGCCAATTCCTATTCAGCCTGTGACTTATCAATAATTTTGCTGCCTATAAGTCTATTTTCCTTCTGCCTTCCTAGTACACTTCATCACCTTCACCACTAGCTTCATTCCTTCCTTCCTGCAAATTCGTTCCAGCAATTCATTGGAAAAAAAAAAAAAACAAACTCCATTTCCTGCAAACCGTTTGAAGCAGAAAAGAAAAGAAAAAAAAACAAACAAACACTTAACACTAAACAACCACCAGGCCACGTCACCCCTCCCCTTCCTACCTCTTCTCTTCCTCGTGAAACCACCGCCGCCGAGCCCTGCAACACCACCGTGACCACCACTGCCGACCACCACCTCGTGCGCCTCCTTCCGCCGTCGTCCAGCTCGTCGCCACCATCTCCTTCCTTTCCTTTCCTTTCCTTTCCTTCCCTCCTCCCCGCCGCGACGCAGCCGTTCCCCTGCAGCTCCTCTTCCCCGCCATCTGTGCACCGGCGACCCGAGCAAGCCGCGCCCCCGTTCCTCCTTGCAACGCCGCCGCGTCGGTCCCCTCTCCTCAAGCCGCCTTTGCCCTGCCGTTCCGCTCCGTCCGACGCGCCGCCCGTGGAACCCAAGGTGAGCTGGGTTGAAGAGACGACCCGGCAAGGCTCACGGGTCAAGTGCAGCCCGGTTGGGTGACCCGCGTGAGCTTGGGTGCTCAGGACCTAGGCCGAGCCGCGTGGGCCTTGACCTGTGCTGTTGCTTGGCCTGGGCCTGGGGAATGTCTTGGGCCATACTGGTCCTTGGGTTTGGGCTGGGTTTTAGATATGGATTTGGCACTATGGCCCAGTCCGAAATTAAATTTAAAAAAAAAGAGAGAAAATGAAATCTGAAAAGAAAATAAAATGGACGAAAATAAAAATAAGATGGGAAAAATATATATTATGGTATGGTAATAAATATTTGGAAGAAATAATCTTGGAAAATATTATATGATATATGGTATGGAAAGAGAGTACTAAATTGTAGAAATAATATTTTGGAAAGTACATACCTAGGAAATAAATTTCGGAAAGGGTATTATCAAGGTGGTAAATACCGGAATAGTGCCCGGGTACAGGAAAAAGTATAGAAGGATAATTTGACCCTTGGAAATAAATGGTGAATGATGATAATAATGGAAAATTAAACCGGGGGAGTAACCGAGCTGAGTTAGTATTTAATTTACGGTACACAGTATTAGTATAACATTTGCATACCATCTTATATGTGCATATTATTGATTGATATAGGAGTTGATAACGAACAGTTTGCTGAGGAACTGGACTTGGAACTTGCTGAACAATTCCATAATTGATATCGGCTAAGGTGAGGATGGATAACCCTTGTTATGTTGCCTGTAATACTTCTGTGCTTTGTTGTTCGATTGAACTGCTGAATTGTTGGTTGTTTGATCACTGCTGTGGTATTATTGTTGCTTTGAGCTATGATATTGATTATGTGGATATTACGCTGAAATTGATGTTGAACTATTGACTGTGGAAATTTTGGAAAAGAATTTGGAATTGAGATTGGAATTGATTTGAGATGTTGATATAATTGTCATGTGGAGAGTAGTGGTACGACCCGATGGTTTGAAAATTAATTTTGGGATGCTATGGTCGGTTTTTGGTTTGGTTGGCCCGTCATGCCTGTGGTTAGGGTATACCGAATACCCAGTGGCTCGGATATGCCGAATATCCGCGGTGGCTCGGATATGCCGAATATCCGCAGAGGCTCAGATATGCCGAATATCTGGTTGGCATGATGTCGCCTGAGGTTGGGGTATACCGAATACCCAGTGGCTCGGATATGCCGAATATCTGCGGTGGCTCGGATATGCCGAATATCCGCAGTGGCTCAGATATGCCGAATATCTGGTTGGCATGACGTCGCCTGAGGTTGGGGTATACCGAATACCCAGTGGCTCGGATATGCCGAATATCCGCGGTGGCTCGGATATGCCGAATATCCGGTTGTTTTGATATGAGGATTGGTTCTTGACCTAGCATCCGGAATTAATTGATTACCAGGTACGACCCTAGCTTGTCCAGTGACGGGGGCCCGGAAGATAAAATTGGTAATAATAATTAAGCATTCTTTTGGCCTTGGTTCAGTTGTTGAGATATGTTGTTGCTTATCTGTGTTTGCTTTTAAGTATTACGGTTGCTTGCATATCACTGTTTATCCTTGGTCGGTGAGCACTTCGGACTCACCCCTCGCCTGCGGGGTTTCATCCCGTAGGATAAGTTGTTTCCGTAGTTCAGGTACGACGTTCGATGGCTGCTGCTTTCTTCTCCACCTGACTCCGGATCCATACCACCGATGCATGTGCATAAGTCTTCCGCTGCTATTCTACTGCTTATATTGCTGTATTGCTGATTTCCTGTGATATGTATATTACTGATACTATCTGCTGCTGCTGAGAGCACTGTGTTGGTTTGAATAGTGGTCCCCGAGTGTGGGTGACAGCTGTATTGATAGTGGCTATTGTATATTATCTACATGTTGTACTGTCTGTTCTATCATGATGAATAGTTTCGGCACGTGTTTACTGTGCTACGGTAAATACGGGTCGGGGCGCTTCAGAGTCCGTATTTAATTTCCGTAGTACAGTAGTAGCATTGCATATCACTTATGTGTGCATATTATTTGTTTGATATAGGAGTTGATAACGAGCAGATACCTGAGGAGCCGGACTTGGAGTCTGTTGGACAGTTTCATAACTGATAATCGGCTAAGGTGAGGATGGATAACCTTGGATATGTGCCCGTAATACTATGTTTGATTTTGTTGTTTGATTGAACTGCTGAATTGACTATTGGCTGATACCTGATTGCTATGGAAATTGTTGATGATTATTGTTACTATTTCCTTGCTGTGGATTATGACATGATGATGCTGGAATGTGCTGTTGGTTTGTGATATTGTGAGTAGCCATTGAGCTGTTAATTGTGAGTAATTAGAGATATGAAATTGATGACTGGTTGAGTTTGAGAAATAATCTGTGAGGATTAAAAGTTGAGTTATGATGATATAATTGTCACTTGGAAGTAGTGGTACGACCCGATGGTTTGAAAATTAATTTTGGGATGCTAAGGTCGGTTATTTGGTTTGGTTATTTGATTTGGTTGGCATGTTGATGCCTGTGGTTGGGGTATACCAAATACCCAGAGGTTCGGATATACCGAATATCCAGTTGGCATGTTGATGCCTGTGGTTGGGGTATACCGAATACCCGGTGGTTTGGATATACCAAATATCCGGTTGTGGGACGTGGTCCTGGTATGGTAGGAATGGTATGGTTCTCTTGACCTAACATCCGAAATTAATTAAAAACCAGGTACGACCCTAGCTTGTCCAGTGACGGGGTCCGAAAGGATAAAATTTGTAATAAAAATAATTAAGCATTCTTTTGGTCTTGGCATAGTTGTTATGGTAGTTTTCTTGTGATGTGTTTGCTTGTGCCTGTTGTTGTGATTGATATGCTTACTTCGAAAGTATTACAGTTGAATATATATCTCTGTTTATCCTTCGTCGGTGAGCACTTCGGACTCACCCCTCGCCTGCGGGGTTTCATCCCGTAGGTTTGATTGCTTCGTAGTTCAGGTACGATGTACGTTGGCTGCTGCTTTCTTCTCCACCTGACTCCGGATAGTCTTCCGCTGCTGTGTCATTTGTGTGCTGTTTTCCTATATTGCTTGTGTTGCTGATATTGTGGGTTGTGTTATTATGTTAAGCTTGAGAGTGGATTGAATAACAGTCCCCGAGTGTGGGTGACGGATGTTGAAATGTACGTTTGTTGTATCTGAATTTTCCCGTGTAATATTTTGACTGCGATGTACTGTCTGTTCTATCATAAAGAATAGTTCTGGCACGTGTTTACCGTGTACGGTAAATACGGATCGGGGCGTTTCAGTTTGGTAGCGGAGCGGGCAGTAGGTCATTAGGGGTCATTAGGGACAAGAAGGGAAGAAGAAAGGAACTAAAAAGAATCTGTTTTGCTTGGATCCATTTACTAGAACAGATGTGAAAAAAGAGTTAACTTCCATTAAATTTCATAAAAAAATAACGTTTCTATCCTTTTTTCTTAGCTGAGACAATGATGTCACCACTTATTTATTTTACTGTTTTTAAAAAAACATCTCCATTACTATCTAATTGATTGTATTATGTTCTTTTTAAAAAATCGATTGTATTACCATATTATGTTAGCCCACATGTTGAAACAAGCAAGCCGTGGTCTACGTCGTTAACGCAAACAAGAACTAAAAGAGCCTCCACCGCCTTACTATTGTTGATAATTTCACGCCTGTATATCTATGTTTTGCAGCTTTAAAATTCATGAAAATCAATCCGAACCACGTGACTTGGCAGTATGATGTTATTAGTCTTACCACTTTTATCCACATATAAAAAGAATTGTCATAAAATTGTTGCGGGCAGAAAATAATTTGTGAATTGATACTCAAGTTTAATTGCATGATTCTTCATTGTATTATTGCGTGAAAGATATTATGTGTACAAAAGGTTACGTTTTCTGGCTTCGAAATTTATGAATAAAAAGCTCAAAAGATAGATACTTGGAAATTTAATGGAAAAAAAAAAGAAAGTTTAAAAACAATGGCTAACAGATTGTAGAATATTGGAGGTAACTAAACTATGCAAAAAAATATAAAATAATAATAAAATATAAATTTAAGAATATATTAAGATGTCGTAAAACAATACTAGGATCAAATAACTCCATCATCAACAGTATTTGGGTAAGTTTTAAAGGAATTCAGAGAGAAATAGCAGAGAGAATTTATTCACTTTGTTAGAATTACAACGATAGGACCTAGTATAACTAATCAACAATTACACAAGTGGAATTTAAACGGGTAGTACAACAACTTATGAAATGTTGTCTGGCTAAGCTCATAACAACTCTCCCTTCCCAAAATCCTTACTCAAAGATTTATACAAACAACAATTCATCGAATCACATAAAAGAATTTAAAAATAAACAAGAAAGAGAATTTAGTTCCTTGGAATCTAGTTTCAATCTTTGAAATCTAACCAAATAGCATCCTTAAATGCTAAAATCTCCATTCAAGTTCCTTGGAATCAAGTTGCAATCTTTACCACGTGACTGAAGGGATATAGCCAATAGACTCCCTGAACCATGCCTTAGTTTGATAAGTACAAAATTTGTAATTCTCCAAAAATTGTACAACTTGCATCTTCCAAATAAATTCGTTTTGCATGTAAAATAATGGTGCATATGTAGACCAGTAGCCACATTAACTATTAAATATTAAAGGTATTGCCACACCAAAGAATTTTTTTTTTTCTAGAAAACATAGTTATATTAAATTAAATGAAAAATTCGGTTACAACTGAGGACATAAACATAAATAATAGGAACATAAAGGATTAAACTCGAGATTATACTAAGTAATTTAGAGATTAAATTAATGTACACCAAAATCCATCCCTGCTTGATCACCTGTTCAAACACAAAAACCGCAAAACTTGGTCAGGCTCATCGTCATCACCAGAGCCAGTACCATAGCCATCGCGGATCCATCGCTGCAACAACTCAAGAAAGAGGAAGACTCCTGCTAAGAAACACACACTAGGTGCAACTGAAGACTTAACTCAACCGAGAAGAGAATACTGGGAGAGTTGTTTCGGTCATCCTTTTTACCTTTTTTGGTCTAGCCAGGGTATCCACCGCCGGACGCAGTGACTAATCCCTACGCCCCGGGAAGCTCCCACGAAGGGGTAAAGAGCTAGCCAAGAATTCTTTTTCCATTCCCAAGGGCAGGGATCAAACCCATGAACACTTGATTAAGAGGCGAAGTGAGCTTAACCACTCCACCAGAACCACTTGGTTATCCTTTTTGCCTTTGCACCAAAGAAATTACCAACTTATTAAGTATGGCGTTCATATAGCTACGAGAGCATCCGCTGTTAATGAGTAATTTTTGGCCGCTAGTGTAGCCTTGTATCTTCAATACATCAGCACAATTAATTAGAGTATGCAAAACTAAATCACCATCGATGGCTTCCTCCTTTGTGGGCACCTACTTAAATCCCTCAACCAAGCCTTCATCAGATTTGCCTAATTCAAAATAGAAACCAACCTTCCCTCTTGCTCCATCAAATCTTAAAAAAAAAAAAACAACTCCCTTATGGGCCAAAAATTCCGTAAACCACTTAATAGCCTAGCCCACGACAAACATATTCTCCTTTCCATTCAAAAACACAATAACCAACACTACACGCGCTTGTGCCAAAATACAAGCTACAATACAATGCCTAATCCAAGCCCAAGCCTGAGATTTTGCACTAGAACAAAGCATACAAACCGACACTAAGTTCTCACCGAGCTTCTCCGATCGGGGGTAAAATCAACCACATTTACAACAATATCAACAAAATCCGACGGCCCAGACTTAACTACAAGAAGCTGAATGACTCGTAGTACAAAAGCGCAAGAAATGTCACTGGCTAAACTCATAACACCACCCTAGCCATGGCTCCATAAAGTATTCTTGTATACAATCTGTTGAATAGTGTTGCACTTAGAATCCCACATCGGTTAAGAAGTGGGTTTGGGGAGTTTTGTTTTGTTATAAATAGAACTCCCACTTCCCTTAGTTATTCATCCCAAAATTAGAGTATAATTGTATCCTAACAATTGTACTAAATACTCTTCTTCTCTTAGTAAAAAGAGCAGGCCCTTTTCTAGTGGTGCTACGGAGACGTAGGCGAAATTGGCCGAACTCCGCTATCAATTTTTGAGTGTGTTTTTCTTTTATTATTCCGCCTTTAATTTTCGCATTTGTTTAATTTTGGTTAGTATTCAACATTGGCCGGCTAAGCCGCCTTATCTCTTTATTGGCTGGCAAAGCCGCCTTGTTCTATTTGTTGGCTGGCTAAGCCGCCTTTGTCGGGTATAGGTTGTGAATTAAAACACTGTGCAAGTGAGTCCTGTCTAGGAGGCTGGGTTCCTCCAGTCTTCCATGGGGATTTATCTTGGAATGATAATTCTATCTAAGGAGATAGGCTAGGCCATCTTTCCTGGGAATTATCGAATCAGTTCAATTCACTAGTTTGTTGTAGTGGGGAATTTACCCGAGTTTCCCCAACAAGTGGTAGCGGAGCCGAAGGTTCGTCCTTTGTGCTATTTGAAATTGTTGAATACTATCTTTTGATTTTGTAATGGCGGAAGCAGGTTCAAAATAGGCTACATCAAGTACACAGTCAGGAGAGATGGTTTCCACTTCTAGATGGTCGAGGATCCCAGTATCTAGTTCGAAGCTTGCTGTGGAGATATTTGACGGTACCGGTCATTTTGGCATGTGGTAGTGTGAGGTCCTTGACTCGCTATTCCAGCAAGAACTTAATGTTGCTATTGAAGAAGAAAAACCTGACGATATCAGTGACAAGGAGTGGGCCGACGTAAACAAGTTGGCATGCGGAACAATTCGATCGTGCTTGTCCAGGTAGCGGAAATATGCTTTTCAAAAATGAAGTTTCCGCACACAAACTGTGGAAGGCATTGGAAGATACTTTCTTGAAGAAAAGTGGTCAGAATAAGCTTCTAATGAAGAAGAGATTGTTTCGGTTCGAGTATCGAACAGGTTCTACGATGAATGAACACATTACTCTGTTTAAAAAATTAGTAGCAGACCTGTTCAATTTAGATGTTATATTTGAAGATGAAGACTTGGCTTTGATGCTGTTATCATCTCTTCCCGATGAATTCGAGCACCTGGAGACCACTTTACTTCATGGGAAGGAGAATGTATCATTGGAGGCTGTATGTTCTGCTTTGTATAGTCACGAGCTGAGACAACAAGATAAAGTGAAGAACAAAGCACCTGCAGCAGATGAAGCCTTAGTGGCTAGAGGACGACAGCAAGGCCAGTCAAAGGGAAGAAGAGGAAGATCCAAGTCAAGAAGCAAAGTTGCCAAAGATGAGTGTGCCTTTTGTCATGAGAAAGGGCATTGGAAGAAAGACTGTCCGAAGTTGAAAAAGAAGGGAAAGACTCCACAAGATGCAAATGTTGCAGAATGCAAGAGTGATGCAGAGTCAGACACTTCTTCAGTTGCTTCACCTTCAACATCATACGTTGATGAGTGGATTTTGGATTCTGGTTGCACCTACCATATGTGCCCCATTCGGGAATGGTTCTTTGACCTTGAAGAGCTCAATGGCCGGGTTGTTTTCATGGGCAATGACAATCCATGTAAAACAGTCGGGGTAGGTTCAATCAAGCTGAAAAATCATGATGGATCCACCAGAATTTTGAGAGATGTTCAATATGTTCCAGAGTTGAAGAAGAATCTCATTTCTTTGGGGGCCTTAGAATCAAAAGGCCTAGTTGTCACTATCCGAGATGGAATTCTTAAAGCAACATCAGGAGCATTGGTGATGTTAAAAGGTGTGAGGAAGAATAATCTGTATTACTACCAAGGTAGTACAGTAATTGGGGCAGTTGCAGCAGTAACTTTTGGAAGTAAGAAAGATGCAGAGGCAACGAAGCTGTGGCATATGCGTTTGGGACATGCTGGTGAAAAATCCTTGCAGATTCTTATCAAGCAGGTATTGTTGAAAGGTACGAAGACTTGCAAATTGGAATTTTATGAGCATTGTGTTCTGGGAAAGCAACGAAGAGTGAAGTTTGGCACTGCTATCCATGATACAAGGGGATTTTGGACTATGTGCATTCAGATGTGTGGGGACCTACCAAGACTCCATCTCTTGGAGGAAGACACTATTTTGTCACTTTTGTTGATGATTTTTCCAGAAGAGTATGGGTGTTTACAATGAAGAAGATGGATGAAGTGCTTGGGATTTTCCTTAAATGGAAAACTCAGGTTGAGAACCAGACAGGAAGAAAGATTAAAGTTCTCCGAATAGACAATGGTGGAGAATATACGAGTGATCCTTTCTTGAAGATATGCCAAGATTGTGGCATAGTTCGACACTTCACAGTCAGAAAAACACCACAACAGAACGGGGTGTCAGAGCGTATGAACAAGACATTAGTGGAGAAAGTTTATTGTATGCTGTCTAATGCTGGGCTAGGCAGAAATTTTTGGGCTGAGGCTGTGACATATGCTCAACATCTTGTTAATTGGTTGCCACATTCTGCTTTAGGTGGCAAGACCCCTTTGGAGGTATGGTCTGGAAAACCTGCTACAGATTATGATACTTTACGTGTTTTTGGCTCCACTGCATACTACCATGTGAATGAATCAAAGTTAGTTCCACGAGCAAAGAAGGCTCTATTTATGGGTCTTAATGCTGGAGTGAAGGGATATCGTCTTTGGTGCCTAGAGGCAAAGAAGACTATTATCAGTAGGGATGTTACCTTTGATGAATCTGCCATGTTGACTAAGGTAAATCCAAAAGAAGCTGGTGGTACTTCACAGCAGGTGGAGTCTGTATTAAAACAGGTGGAGTTTGAGCCTACTATGGTGATCCCAACTAAGAGCACCAATGGTGACTCTCCATTGACAGAGGAAGAGTCAGATGAAGAAGAGGTTCCGACCCAAGAACCTACGCAGCAGTTCGAGTCAATTGCCACTAGTAGACCAAGACGTGAAAGGGGAAAACCAGAACGTATCATTGAAACGGTGGCCTATGCACTTCCAGTAGTTGATGATGTTCCTTCCACTTTTTCAGAAGCCATTCGGAGTTCTGAAAGTAGCAGTTGGAAAGAGGCAATGGAGGAGGAGATGGAATCTCTTCAGAAGAACAAAACATGGAAGTTGACACAATTACCGAAGGGAAAGAAGGAAATTGGATGCAAATGGGTATTTGCTAAAAAAGAAGGATTTCCTGACAAGAATAATGTTCGCTACAAGGCAAGATTAGTGGCTAAAGGCTATGCTCAGAAGGAGGGAATTGATTATAATGAAATATTTTCTCTAGTTGTGAAGCATTCCTCCATTAGAATTCTGTTGGCCTTGGTAGCATAGTTGAATTTGGAGCTAGCTCAACTTGATGTGAAGACTGCATTCTTACACGGTGACTTGAAGGAGGAAATCTATATGACTCAGCCTGATGGATACAAATTTGCTGGTAAAGAAAATTGGATGTGCAAACTAGACAAGTCGTTGTACGGTTTGAAGCAATCACCAAGAAAGTGGTACAAACGATTTGACAAGTTTATGTTGGGTCAGAAGTACACAAGGAGCAAATACGACCATTGTGTGTATTTGAGAATACTACAAGATGGGTCCTACATCTATCTACTCTTATACGTTGATGATATGTTGAAAGCTGCAAAGAGCCAAGTTAAAATTGACAAGTTGAAGGCTCAGTTGAGTAGAGAGTTCGAGATGAAGGATTTGGGAGAAGCTAAAAAGATTCTCGGCATGGAGATAAGCAGGGACAGAGAGGGAGGCAAGCTTTGGCTGACTGAAAAAGAATATTTGAAGAAAGTACTACAACGTTTTGGCATGAATGAAGGGTCAAAACCTGTAGGTACTCTGCTTGCTCCTCATTTGAAGCTTAGCAGTCAGTTATCTCAGCAGACAGATGAAGAACGAGAGTACATGGCAAAAGTTCCTTATGCCAATGTAGTCGGAAGCTTGATGTATGCAATGGTGTGTATGAGACCGGATATTTCACAAGCTGTTAGTGTTGTGAGCAGATATATGCATGATCCTGGCAAAGGTCATTGGCAAGCTGTGAAATGGATTCTTCGGTATATCAAAGATACCGTAGACGTTGGCTTAATGTTTGAGCGGGATGACTCACTTGGTCAAGGAGTGGTTGGATATTGTGATTCTGACTATGCAGGAGATTTGGATAAGCGAAGATCGACGACGGGCTATTTGTTCACTTTAGCAAAAGCCCCTATTAGTTGAAAGTCCACTTTACAGTCAACGGTGGCTTTGTCTACAACGGAGGCAGAGTATATGGCTATTACAGAAGCTGTGAAGGAGGCAATTTGGCTTTATGGATTGCTCAAAGACTTAGGGGTTGGTCAGAAACAACTTGCAGTATATTCTGACAGTCAGAGTGCTATTCATTTGGCGAAGAATCAAGTCTTTCATGCACGGACAAAGCACATTGATGTTCGCTATCATTTTGTGCAGGAGATTCTTGAAGAAGAGGAGATACTTCTCCAGAAGATTTTGACAACAGAGAATCCTGCAGATATGATGACCAAGGTGGTAACAAGGGCCAAGTTTGAACATTGTTTAGACTTGGTCAATATCCTGCACATTTGAGATGGCGCCAAATGGCGCAAGTTGGAAGCACCGCAGAGGCTGTTTTTTATTTTGGTTGAGAAGATCGGTACTTGGTGGGATTCGAGTAGCAACAAGGTGGAGATTTGTTGAATAATGTTGCACTTAGAATCCCACATAGGTTAAGAAGTGGGTTTGGGGAGTTTTGTTTTGTTATAAATAGAACTCCCACTTCCCTTAGTTATTCATCCCAAAATTAGAGTATAATTGTATCCTAATAATTGTACTAAATACTCTTCTTCTCTTAGTAAAAAGAGCAGACCATTTTCTGGTGGTGCTCCGGAAACGTAGGCAAAATTGGCCGAACTCCGTTATCAATTTTTGAGTGTGTTTTTTTCTTTTATTATTCCGCCTTTAATTTCCGCATTTGTTTAATTTTGGTTAGTATTCAACATTGGCCGGCTAAGCCGCCTTATCTCTTTATTGGCTGGCAAAGCCGCCTTGTTCTATTTGTTGGCTGGCTAAGCCGCCTTTGTCGGGTATAGGTAGTGAATTAAAACACTGTGCAAGTGAGTCCTGTCTAGGAGGCTAGGTTTTAAGTGAACCACTGTTCCTCCAGTCTTTCCTGGGAATTTGTCTTGGAATGATAATTCTGTCTAAGGAGATAGGCTAGGACATCCTGGGAATTATCGAATCAGTTCAATTCACTAGTTTGTTGTAGTGGGGAATTTACCCGAGTTTCCCCAACACAATCATTAACTATTCGTTTTTTATGACAAAAGAGTACAAATCTAATTTTAAAAAATACTTTAGCGCATGATATGACATGATATATATAAAGCAAAAACTTTAGATTCATAATGAATAATAGTGAGGATTCGTGTTTTGTTTGAGTTGTATAACGCACAATACACAAATCTCAAAAAAGTTTAAATTTTGGAGTATAAGCATAAATAAACTACAAATTTTATTATAAATATTATATATTACATAATTATCAATTTCTAACAATATAAAATAATTAAATGAGTATAAAACAAAATAGAGGAGGAAAAAATAAATTAAGAGGCAAACCATCAATAAATCATGCACATTCTAGAACAGCCAGTCAGTCATAATGAACAAGTTAACATTAACTTTTATGGCTCAACTGGATGGACCAGAAGCAAAATAGCAGTGACCAAACCAACACTTCAAACAAGTAGGGAACTCCATGTGCAAGTGAACAAAACAGGCCGACTGATTTTAAGAATGAAACAGACAATAGAGAGATGTAATAGATCGAAGAAATTCTCCTCTGTCCTTATTCGTCAAAAAAGCGTAAAAAGCCGCTGATAATGTTGGCCGGTGGCTCTCGTATTTCGCAGCACTTACGAGAGTGTCACTGCCGCCGCCGCCGCCGCTGCCACGTCAATCCCCGCCCCCAAACCCCCCTCGGCTTAGGATTGGGATTAGGGTTTTGCAGCTCCAATATTGTAAAGCTCTCACCTTTCTTGCCCAAGCCTCTATCTTTGACCCCTCATCATCATCAACACAGAAGATTGGTGCCTTCTTCTTCCAGCCTCCACAAGTCCCCTGGAGAAATCCCCATGCTTTCTGATTGTTTCAGGTTCTAATCTCCCTTCTTTTTTATGCTACCCTCTTTTTTTCTGATCTGTTGTTGTCTGGTGGCTTGCATTTTTACATAACAGTTGTGTATTCGATTCAATTTTACTAGGATGGGTTGCTTTTGGAGGAAATAGAAATGAAGGGTTCTTGTTTGTTTTGTGTGTTTTTTTTTTCTCTTCATGGTGGTGTGCGTCTAATACATGTCATGTTTGGTCAAGTAGCTGATGACTTTTCTTTGTGCGAAGCCAAAAAGAGAATGATCGTGAGCCTCCTTCGGAACCATTCCCCTCTGTAGCAGGTTTCCCGTTCTTTCTTTGCTCACCATTTTGTTTTTCCCTATTGATTGTTTGCATTTCATTCTAGCTTTATGTGGGTTACAATTTGTTTGCTCAGTTAGTTTGTTAAGTAGCCACTTATTTTCTCTATTGTCTACTGACAGATATTTCCATTGCATTTGCTTCATTTGATTACCAACTAAAGGATGCAGATTGGGTTTTTTTTTTTTAATCTTTTTAGACAACTGTCAGTACGTAATTGCTGATTGATCATTTATCATTGTTGCAGGAGGAATAGTAGCTTTAGGAAAGTTTGATGCTCTTCATATTGGCCATCGAGAACTTGCAATTCAAGCTTCAAAGATTGGAGTGCCGTACCTTTTATCGTTTGTGGGAATGGCGGAAGTACTTGGTTGGGAGCCTAGGTATGAAATTGTTCTTATTTTTTGTTTGCTTTGCTTGCCCTATTCTTCTTGGCATATAGAATCTATATTTTCAATCCCTTCAAGCTTTGATTATCTAGGAATGGAGTTTGGGATGCTTAATGCTTTGTACATTTTGCCTGTTTTGTTCCTTGCAAAGTAAATCTTGTTGTTGTATGACTAATTTCTATATGCTGCTTCCATGGCATTATATGCTCCTGTGAGGGTGCGACTGGTTGCTGTGGTTACCTTAGTTGCTATACTGTATAATTCCGCTGAAGCAGACAATTTTGTTCAGTTATAGTCTTGGTCTCAGAATAGCTGCAGCTTATCTGCGAATTTAAAATAGTTGTTGAACTCTTTTGAATGAAATTGAGATGACACTATTGCTGGATTGTACGTCAGTGTCACTGTGAGGAGGTTGGTTGGCCAATTACTTATACTGGCTTTACTGCTGCATAGGGGGACAAGTGACCAGTAAGGTTGCTCTTCCTGCAGTGATAGTTGGCTGGTTTCTCGTGGGCAAATGATCTTTCTGGTTTGTCTCCCTGTGGTGCTGTGGAATGTTACCCTTGCTGAAGGGATGATCAGTTGATGGAAGTTGCTGGTTTCCTTACAGTGCCTACTATTTTTCCTTTCTTCACTTGTGTGCCACCTTTTTGATCTTTCAACTGCTGTGATAGAAGAAAGTTATATTAGTGATGACTAATGGTGCTGAGTCGGTGGCTATGTTAATATACTGAGTAAGAGATAATAATTGTTGAACTGTTCCAACCAGGGCTCCAATAGTTGCGAAATGTGACCGGAATAGAGTTCTCTCCTCCTGGGCCCCTTACTGTGGTAATGTTGCCCCAGCAGAATTCCAAATTGAATTTTCAAGTG
This sequence comes from Turnera subulata, assembly GCA_028386065.3. Classification (NCBI taxonomy): domain Eukaryota; kingdom Viridiplantae; phylum Streptophyta; class Magnoliopsida; order Malpighiales; family Passifloraceae; genus Turnera; species Turnera subulata. The sequence goes on along the minus strand of JAKUCV010005579.1, from coordinate 50,520 downwards.
TTCGACATCTCAGCCCACGACAGTTTGTTGAAAAGTTATGTAAGGAGCTGGGAGTTTGTGGAGTTGTGGCTGGTAAAACTAGTAACTTCATTGTCAACTTTTGTCCATTTACATTCTTATAGATCACTTTGTTCAATGCAATTCTTTATGTGATCATTGTGGCAGGGGAAAACTATCGGTTTGGATATAAAGCTGCTGGAGATGCATCAGAGCTGGTGAGGCTGTGTGATGAGCATGGTATTGGGGCTTACATAATAAAATCTGTTATGGACAACAATCAAGATCAGAGAAACTTGGACTCTACTGATTTAAAAGATAAAGGGCAAGTCTCATCTACTCGTGTTCGCCATGCTTTGGCTCTAGGGGATATGAATTACGTGTCAGAACTCCTAGGTCGTCAGCATCGTCTTATGGTGATGATGAAAGACCAGAATGGGGTAACTAGTATTAGAAGCTTTAGGACAGTCTCAGTCCCAAAGTGTTGTCTACTAAATCTGCCACCAAAAGATGGCTTTTATGAGAACTGCTCTCTTTTATTTGGCGATGAGAACCCAGCAACATGTAGAGTATCCATCGATACGACACATATCCATTTAGAAGCGGAAGACGCTAGTCTTTGTAATCACATTTCTCAAAACTTACATCTCTTGGGTGTTGAATTTGGTGTATATGGAACCAATAGTGCGTAGTTTATTCATCCTTACACTATATCTAATAAAATCACTTTTTAGACCGCTCAAGTGACCAATTATCGACCTCAGGACATGCGTGTTTTCCAAATTGATTGATGGCCGACCGGTGCAACTTGCAATTTCCAGTATGCGCACCTTAAAGCGCTGTAAAGAGCTAACTGAAACAAAAAGGTAATGTTGGAGAGATATCTAGTCTTATTCTTGTTAGCAGTTCTATCATCAGTATATGTTCAGGACTTTTAGAAATCATCTGTTTTTGCTAGGTTAGTGCATCCCATGGTGCTCCGGTTTGTGGTGCTTATTTGTTTCGCATCCTTCCCACACTGAACTTGTCTTAGATTATGACATTAGTACGTTCTCATGATAGATGGACCTACACAGATTTTGAGAAGCAATCAATTGGACCACAAGTGATCATGTCTTGGAAGTATTAAGTCATCAAAAAATTTTCTTCTTGACAACCATCAAAATAGTGGGAGGAGAATTTTAGGATCAAAGGCAAGCAAGAACTAATATAAAACGATTTAAATGCGTGTGGAATGTGGCTTTCTTTATCCTCTTTTCCACTCAATGGGCTTGATTCTCGAGAGAGAATCCACGGCACTCTTCTAAAGGACCAAAAAACTGAAAGACGGTGGATCCTGCTATGTATCATCATCCAAAAACTCATAGAGGTGGACAAGAAGAACATATAATGGGATGCTTTTTTAGACTCGGGGGGGGGG
>JAKUCV010005579.1:0-47008 GCA_028386065.3 Turnera subulata | reverse complement strand
TTTTTTTTTTTCTCTCTTTTCTCTCCTTTTTTTTCTCTCCTTTCTTTTTCTCTCTTTCTTTTTTTTTCTTCTTCTCCTCCACCGGCAGCCTTCCTTTTATAAACTGAATTTTTTCTTTTTTTTTTTATTTTTACTATTAAGCATGTGAATATCAAATAATGCGGTTCGTCCGTATTACGGGCGAATCCGATCCGGACCAGAAAATAACCGATACCTCCTTAGTTATTTTCCGGTGTGATTTTCCGAGAAATTCCGAAACCCGAAAAATACCAACTTAGTTCCTAAAAATTCACGGAAAAATCACGAGCGCGGGAAAACCTTCGGTTTCGAAAAACGACTCCCGATTTACCGTGAATTAATTACCCAAGATTAATTCAACAGTAAATCACGGTAAATAGACTTTTACAGTCCGGTAAAAATCTAAAATTTTTACCCGGACTGTTACATTACACGCCATCTCCCTCAAATTCCTTTGCTTGAATTAGTTACCCCTCCTAGAATCAATGGTTCTCTTTTTGTTAGCATTATTCTAGATTATCATATATATTTTTCTATTTAGTGTAGTATTTTATTTTACTATATTAGTATCATAGTCTGTACATCTCTTTCCCGAAATATTCAGCCACGCGTCTATCCCTCTTAGAAGGAAAAAGAAAAGTTCTTAATTGTTTTCAATTCAAGTTTTTTTAATTTTCCATCCATTATTGGAGCTTTGCCCCGATTAATCTAAATTCGACCCGAATCGTCTAAGCTCCAATAAATCCGAATTTAACCCGAGTTGTGCATCTGATGTTATAGGAGAGTATCTTAATAGAAATTTTCATATTACATGATATAATAATAATAGTTTACATTACATCTATCAAATTCTTTTAATGGGATGAAAAGGAAAGAGAATCTATAAGTGGTGAATATTTTAGGGGGAAAAGCACGCGAGGGTTGAAGAAACCAAGAAAAACATATTTAAAGCCCCTTAAACAATAAACACACACCTCACCTCATCGGGCATCATCGCCATCCACCACCCCCATAATCAACGTATCAAAAATCTCTGTTTCCTCTCCAAAATCTGACATCTAACTCCTCTCCTCCCCCCCCCCCCCCCCCCCCCCCCCTATTAAAATAGGGGCTCTCCTTAAACCAAGGGCTCTCCTGTCCTCTCTCTCCCGTCTCTGTCGCTGAAAGAAGAAGAGAAGACTACTACGCTGTCCAAACCCATTTCGCATTCGAATACATTCGCCGATTTCTCCTCCCTCTCTCTAAGGTAAAATCCCTCTTTCCCTTCTTCCCTCCCCTCATGCCAATTCTTGCCCCAGTTTGCAAAAAAAATGCTTTGCAATTGCAAAGAAACGTTCTTTTTGATGACCTACATTCTTTTTTATCGTCTTCTTCTTCCGGGTTCAATGGGAGAAAAACACACTCGTGTTTTGGGTTCGCGGCGGCGGTACCGAGCTGACTCGTTCCGGACGCCGTCGAGGGTACAAACGTACTTTTCCTTTTTGTATTTCCTTATTTGGAACTGTCCCTTCTGGCGGCGGCCCGTGTTCAAGGCAGCCCGTTTTGTTTATTTTGGTTTCTCCGTTCTACCCCTTCAGTTTCTCTCCGTCCCCAGTCCTCCGGGCAGGGTTAAAAAGGTCTTTTGCTTGACGGAGTTTGTGGTTCCTCCTAAACCGCCGGAGAATCATCAATCACTGTCGGGTAAAGCCCACCAAACCACCGGACCACGTGGCCTGCTTCCATTGGGCCTTTCTAATATGGAAGCACAACCTATGGACACGCTGTTTTTCAATTATCGTAAAGAAAGAGTCTTTCGATTGCTTTTCATTGTTACCATATAAAACTGATGGCTATAATTTAACGTGATTAAAGTTAATTAATTAATCTTAACTTAATCTCTAATTTCGCATATTTATTTCACAGGAGGACGCGTTTGGTGGTTGAAAGGAGCCAAGGAAGGGATCTCTGTTTGACCTGAAGAACAGAGAAGCTTCCTCCTGGTCGGCGCATATTTGAGCTGGTTGGGGGCTGTCAAAAAAAAAGGGTTCACTTTTTTTGACAGCCCATCTTTCTTGGACCAACTATATATATATATATAGTACAACCGAATATTCCAGCTTTGACTCCTTTCGTGTTTTTCTCGTGTGAATTGTCTTCAGCCTCATATATAAAGCCCCAGTTTTTGGTGTTTGCAGACCAAACCAAACCAAACCAAACCAAACCAAACCCATCTTCTGTTGTCTTCGTTGGATTGCTGTTTGTTTGATGTTGTTATGATAGTTTGTGTTCGGGGATGTCAAATATGGGTTCCTTGTCGGGAATCCTTCAACGACCAGTAGTTGCGGCCGCTGCTGTTGCTGCAGCCTCTGTTTCCGGCGACCTCTCCGAGAGATTCCGGTCTCTGAAATCCTCATTCTCTGGTTCCGTCCCGGAACGGTCGCATCCTTCGCTGTCTGATCCGGTTCAGGAGCCTAGCGTTTCCTGGACATCGTATATATCCGTGTCTGAGTTGAAAGACTTGTTCTTTGTGAATAGAGTTCGTGTGCCTATACCTGATGTTAGTTTCCCCACTCCAAGAGTTGAAAGACTTGGTCTTTCTCCTAATGGCTTAGGTTCTTGCGTTGCTTCCTCTTCCTTCATGCTTAGTTTGTACCGGTCTGTGGATTTCGCCAATGGGCCAAAGCCATCTGCATCTACAAAGACTATCCCTACCTCCCATCCTGACGTCTTGTACAGATGGCATTTGCCGCAACCAAGTGCTGTTGATGTTTTGGGGTCTTCTGATTGTTCATCGAAGAAGTCGAAGACAGTGGTCGTTTTGCTTGGATGGTTGGGCTCCAAGCAGAAACATCTTAGGAAATATGCAGAATGGTATACTTCTAGGGGCTTTCATGCCATTACTTTTACTTTTCCAATGTCCGAGGTTCTTAGTTACCAAGTTGGTGGGAAAGCAGAAGAGGACGTAGAGTTGCTTGTGGACCATCTTGCTGCCTGGATGGAAGAGGAGGATGGGAAGAACTTGGTCTTCCACACTTTTAGCAACACTGGGTGGCTAACGTAAGTTGTCCCATGCATCTCCATATTGCCAGCATCACAATGCGATCAATTTTTTGTCCTAAGTTCTTTGTACATTATTGGTTCCTAACAATTTAGATTTGGGACAACTTGTTGCAGGTATGGAGTTATATTGCAGCAGTTCCAGAAGCAGGATCCTTCATTAATGGGAAGGATCAGAGGTTGCATTGTCGATTCTGCTCCAGTTGCTGCCCCTGACCCCCAGGTAAATGTTGGTTGCTGCAGCGCTGGGTCTTTTACTGATATGATAGGTGCTCTACGGTTTCAGGAAAAATTATGCATTTTTGTGTTAGCTTCTTAAAAGATGTATTGTACTTCAGTTATATCTCCCTGTGCTTCTTATATGGAAGTGTTAATTCACACTTCACCAGTTAATTTAAGAGTTTCAAGTTGCAGGCATGGATTCATTATTTTGCTTGCTTTTGCTTTGGGGCTTGTAGGGTTTGTGGTGGTTGGTTAAATCCTCTTCTGGTGTTACCTTATTTCCTAATTTTTGACATTGAAATATGCAACTTAAAAATTTTTGAGGTCTGTTATCCTGGCAGGCTGAGTGGGGTGAATTCCTTCCGTATTTCAGTTGGATAAATCTTGCTTAATTTTTTTCTTCTGGTCCACAGAATCCCCTATTTGTCAGCTTAACCCTGCTTTCTGTAATGCGGGATACTAATCCTATCTCCAAAAGTGTTGATCCGAACCCCAAATGGCACAAGTGACTGCAGAATTTGTTGATGGCAGATTAAGTTGCTAGTTATGTTGTTGCATATGTTTGGTTTTGTGTTCTAGTCATGAAGTATTAATTGTTGTCATTGCTTTTTCCACTTTCAGTTACTGGAATATCATCATGTTGATAGTATTTGACCATGTATATTTATGCCATGCTAAGTATTGTTGGAATCCTTGATTCTTTTAAAAATCTTCCACACTAAAATGAAATCCTAATATCTTTTATGCAGGTCTGGGCTTCAGGTTTTTCTGCGGCTTTCCTGAAAAAGAATAGTGTTGCTACAAAAATGCATATGAGTTCAGATATGGAGGTATCGACTGGAAGCAAGACAGTTGTTGAACCCAAACCTGCAATAACTGAATCAGCTTTATTAGTAGTTCTGGAGAAGTTCTTTGACGTGGTTTTGAATCTCCCTGCTATTAACAGGTAATATCTGCCGACCAACTAAATGTAAGGCTGTAACTGGCTTTGAAGCAATACAGCATAGATGCCTCACTGATTTATATCATGATTCTCATTTATAGACTTAGAATTAATGGAAAACTAATGTTACTGTTTTGATTTTATGCTGCAGGAGATTGTCTGGTGTTCTAAACTTATTATCATCCGGACAACCAAGCTGTCCCCAGTTATACATATATAGCTCTGCAGATAAAGTCATTCCTGCAGATTATGTGGAATCGTTTATTGAAAAACAGCGAAAAGCTGGGCATGAAGTCAGGGCTTGCAACTTTGTCAACACCCCTCATGTCGATCATTTCAGAAATGACCCAAAACTGTATTCTACACAGCTCAGCCGGTTTTTGGATGACTGTGTGCTTAGTTGTGGCAATCATTCTTTAGTTGAAACTGCAGAAGCTAGAATGAATTGAACATAGTTGTTTTTTTCGTTGTAGTTCATAGTTACACATCAAATGATCATTGTTTATCCTCATGGAGGTTGAATACAGCAAGTGTTGTAATGACACTTCTCCGATAACTGTAATTTTTCCCATATGATTAAAGGTCACTAACATTTACAAACGTAACTGTATCTCTGTCAGTTCCGAGTACAGCTTTTCCTTTTGTAACATTTTAATCAATTGGCAATATAGTGACTTCTCTGTTGACTCCTGAGCAATGCTTTTCAGTTATCACAATAAGAAGCGTAATTTTCTTCTCCTCTGTACACAGCTTCTTCATTTACTTATATTTTCATTTTACACCATGAAGTAATGACTTATCAAAATATTTCATTATGCTGTGCTCTGCATGCATTCAGGTCCTCTTAATTTTCTCCAATTTTAAGTATGGTTGTTGTCCAACTTGAGAAACTACATGACTAGATGCCAACTTTAGTTCTTCAAGAGCCAGAGTGGTCATTGGAATCATAAACACCCAAAAGGTGTGGAAATGCTGGGACTAGATTAAAACATGGCGCATCAAGCTTAAAGAAACCAAATATGACCTTTTATACACATTAACAGAGAAACAGATATACACATATACTTGGCATAGTCTCTAGTATTAAGAACCCTTTATGTGTTCTTTTTGAGACTTGAAACTGCCAAATGAGAAATCACCAAAGCAAGCATAATATTACAGAATATAAACAACCATCACACTGGAGGATATATGGATGGCATTTTTGTTTCATATATTGATCCTTAATTAGGCCGCAGTAGGGTAAGATGCCTGCATTGCGATACCGCAAAGTCCTGTCTTCTCAGATACATCTTTCTGCATTCTGATGTATCCTTCCTCGCCCCACTGAGCACCCCATGAATTCTTCACCAACCAATACTTCATTCCATCACTTTCCCCATAACCAACAGCAGCAACACCATGGTCCAGTTCAGTGCCACAGCTACCCGTAAAGACGCCGCTGGAGTAGAATTGGAACTCATAGCCCCCGGCATCAATGGCAACCGCAATTGGTTGGTGAGCAACAGCCTTCATGAGAGCAGCTTCGTTGTTTGCAGGCACATCTTCGTATCCGGTTATGGTTGCAGCATGGCTGCCTTCCTTCTTGCTGTTGCAAGTTCCATCTTGTGCGGTGTAAGGGTAGTTAGTCTCTGTGGTTATGCCATGGATTTGTTCAACAAATTTGAAGGCATCATCCATCAAACCACCCTGACAGCCCTGATCCTCACCCTTGGTGTCACAATCCACAAGCTCTTGCTCTGACAGGGAAATCAGTTTACCTGATGTCAACTGTGTGACTCCTTCTATGGCAGCCACTGCTGAAAATGCCCAACAGGAACCTACAAGATGATGGTAAGTGAGATTAAACAGAAGTATCCTTATACTACCACCTTTAACCTACTGAATTTGCATTGTTGTAACATGGGTTGCACTTGTTTGCATGCACTTACCACATTGGCCTTGGTCTTTGATGGGTGTAACAGCTCCTTTCTTTCTCCAGTCCATGGTAGCAGGAACTGCAGTGACATTTTCATACCTGAAGGGCCCTGCCTGTTCAGAGCACATATGGCCCTTGAATCTGTTCCTGGAGGATTTGAACTCATCATTGGTGAGATCTGCAAACTGGTTCATGCCTAGCTTGTAAGTCTTGCTGGATTCACTGTTAAAAGAATCAATACGGGCCACATTCTCCTTGAATATCTTGTACCGCATCTCCTTCTCATTGGCATCCTTATACACTCGTCCATAACGAACCATCCACTCCTCATGTCTTTGAATCATCAATGCATCCTCAAGAATCCTAGCATTGGAAAGAGAGGACCATGCTCCCAAGATGAAGAGCAATGCCAAAAGTATTTGGTATTTGTTTGTGTATCCCATTGTTGTTTGTAATAACACTAGTAGCTAGCAGCTTTAGTACTGAATACTTAAATTATGAGAGACTGAGCTGATATACTCACACTGCAGACCACAAAGGCTTTATATAGTGATTCTGCTGCTTGATTAAATGGCTATAATCCACGATTAGCCGTGATACAGGTTTATGCTTATTTCCAAGATAGGTTCTTTCAGGTTTACGTGCCCTTCAAATTACCCTGATTCGGACCAGAGCGGTCAGCTAATTTGATAGACTACAATAGCTTGTTTAGATTCTTTTGGCCTGAATATTCATTATTGTCTTGATTTAGATTCCGTGGAGTAAGATTGCTTCTCATCAACTATTTTTATATGGTGTATCGATGAGTGGATGGTACGCTAAGATAAGAAAATAGTTTTAGCTGGGTTTTTCTTTCTGGTTCCAAATGGTCACCGTGCCGTTTCATTCACCATATCCACTAAAACGAGATTCCTATTGATTCAGACATGATCATTTTTTAATTAGTTACATTACATCAATATCAGTTTCCAAAACGGTAATCATAATTGGACGTTTTTAATTTTTATGCGCCTCTAATACGTAATTCTCCAGGATTGCATAAGTTTAATATTTTTGTTTTGAGGGTGATGATGGCGGCGGGTATAAACCGATAAAGACAGGCAAACATAGTTTCCATTTGGGTAAAAATTATAGCAAATCTATATCGTGTTCGCCGAGTATTATTATTGGGCGAGTTGTTATTGGTTTTTGGTGGGTTATTTTTAGTTTATTTAAAATATAAACAAATATTGCCATATAACAAACATGTTATAGAATTGAAATTATGTAACAAGAGGTACATGAAGAGAGCTAAACAAGATAACATGGGGTAATAGTTGTTTTGGATAATTGACTATTTAGTTGGGGATGAAGAAAGACTGGGCTAACCCATCCCTTAATAATCCTGCTTGTGATCATAAAAAATAGTTTGAAATTTTATAAATTAATTAACAGAATAGATGATGAATAATTTCACAAAGCCAATCATTCTAAATGTTTATGTTTTTATCATATTAATAAACTTAAAACTTGATAATTAGTATATTATATATGTATCCACACAAAATTGGTGTGATATTTAATTTTTATGATACAAAAATACATGTACACAATCTTGCGGCGGGAAGATAAAAAGGTAAGAAATGCATGTCTATATAGATAGAGCCAAGAGAGTCTACCAAACAACATAAACAATATAATGTGAAACTATATGAGGTGGTAATGTAACAAAAAAAAAATCCAGTAAATGTAATATCAAAATTATTAAAATTTCAAGGCAAGAAGGTAAATTCACCCGGGTTTTCTTTGGTCGAAATTCACTTGGTCCCATTTTTCTTCCCTGATCTTAAAACAATTCATTTTTGTTTTGGCATGGTCCGTGCCTTAATTGATTTATTGCATATTCTGCGCCTAATTAATCTCCCTTGTTGGCTTCTTCAGCAATATACTTCCTCTGCCACTTCCAATGAGCATGTTCTTATAGGTTGTAACTAATTAATTAGCAGTTTCTGGTTTAATTTATATCATATAGTAGAAGTTTCAGAAACAATGAGGAAAATATGTAGTGAAGTTGAAAAAACTAGGTATCGCAAGAGGAACAGATGAAATTACAAGAGGAAAGCATGATATTTTATGTTCAAATACATTTTTATTTACCAGTGTATGAAAACATATATATACACATCCATCTCTCTTCCCTAACCTGACAGATTTCTTCTACAAACACTTTTACAAGACATTAATTATACTAATATACAACGCAAACAAACCATAATACAATGATCAAAGACATCAATCTTTTCCTAATTATACTGATGATTAAGCAGTGGGATAAGATGCTCTCATTGCAATACCACAAAGGCCAGTCTTAGCTGATACATCTTTCTGCATCAGCATATACCCTCCTTCCCCCCACTTAGTGCCCCATGAATTCTTCACCAACCAATACTTGGTTCCGTTACTAGTCTCCCCATAACCAACCACCGCAACACCATGATCCAGGTTGGTGCCACAACTTCCGGTAAACACTCCGCCGACGTAGAACTGGAACTCAAACCCACCAGCGTCAATGGCAGCAGCAACTGGCTGGCGTGCAACAGCATTCATCAGTGCAGCTTCGTCGTTGGCGGGCAAATCCACGTACCCACCTATGGTTGCTGCATGTAATGCTTCCTCCTTAAGGTTGCATGTGGTGTTATTATCCCCATGGTAAGGGTACTGTTTTTGAGAGGCTATGCCGTGGTTTCTAATGACAAAATCATACACATTATCCGTCCACCCACCCTGACAGCCTTGGCTGTCACAGTCGACAATCTCTTGCTCTGAAAGGGCGATCAGTTTGCCGGTCGTTATGGCGTGGAGACCTTCAATGGCGGCTACAGCTGAAAATGCCCAAGCACCTACATAAAGGGTTTGGAAACAAGTTAGACAACATTCATATGAACAAAGATGGGCAGTAACTATATAATAGGGCTCAAAAAATGTGGAGTTGGTCCAAGTGGTAAACAACTTTGGTTCCACTTAAGCGATGTTTCTTCGTGGCAGGTGCGCAATCCGGGTCGAATCCAGATTAGTCTGGGCCAAAAAGAGAAAAAAGAAAAGCTAATAAAGCTCAAACTCGAGGTGGGCACTAATTAGTTACTACCACATTGGCCTTGATCCTTTATGGGTGTAACTGCTCCTTTCTTCCTCCAGTCAATGCTTGAAGGTAAAGCAGCAACAGCAGTACTTTCGTCTTCTTGCAAGGGGTATGCTTCTTGATCAGAGAACGTGTGGACTTTGAACGTGTTCCGTGATTTGAACTCTTCATTACTAAGATCTGCAAACTGGTTGACATCTAGTTTGTAAGTCTTGGTTGGTCCATTATTGTTAAAGGAATCGATACGAGCCACATTTTCCTTGAATATCTTGTAACGCATCTCCTTTTCCTTGGTGTCTTTGTATACTTTGCCATACCGAACCATCCATTCTTCATGTCTTTGAATCATCCTGGCGTCCTGAAGAGTTCGAGCATGAGAGGACCAGGCTCCCAAAATGAAGAACAACACCCAACATAAACAATGGCACCCGAACCTCATCTTGGTACGTAGCTGCTGCTAAGGAATATGGGTGTGATTGAATTTGATGCGGACACACACTGCTGCAATCCTTGAAGATTTAAAGGAGGGAGTGAGGGACTCAGCTCATTTAATTGGCAGTTGTCACCTTTCAATTCTACGTGCCCTTCAGATTGTTCAGGTTTTTACCCCTGTTTTGGCTGTATAAGTTTATCTAATCATATGAACTTGACTTAATTGTCTCCGTCCTGGGTTCATCATCAATTTTACTATGGCTTATTTGAGTGTCTTATCCGTACATCAGGAAGGAAAATAGTTGCATCATAATTGCTTAAATTATGTCGGCTTTCTATCAGAAGCTGCATCAAATCCAACGTGTCGGTCAAGTTAGTTGGAAAAATCCTTTTCTTTTTTTGATTTCCATCCTGTATCCAGGGTTTTACTCTTGACTAATCTGAATCAGACCTGGGATAAGTCTCTCAATAATTTTCAGCTTAACAAAAATTCGAACACCAAACCTCATTTAATATATTACCCACGATGTCATTCCGTCACGCCAGATCTAACCAAACTAGTAGGGAACAATTCACACAAAGTTAAGACTCTTCCCCCATAATCAAAGTGCACAACTCCTGTCCAAACTGAATTAATGGGGGTAAAACTTTAAATACCGGAGATGGGAAACAAAAAAAAAACAAGTTCCCATACAAATCTTCCACCAACTTGGCCCACCGCAAAAAGAAATTCTTCATGGATGATTTTTCGCACATAGCCACTCAGTTGACGGGATCTTTCCTCGAGACAAGCTGACTCTCGGTCACAGAATCCAAAATTGGGCCTTTCCATCATTTTCTGGATGAATATGAATTGGGCCTCTTCATAGCACACTATTTCGCCAGTACCACATTACTAATGAGGCCCAATTTATATTGAAGAGCATGTATAGCAGTTAAAGAATTATAGACATTATAATTACAGCAACCAAAAACACTAAGCGCTTAATCTCTCACGAAATAGCGTAATCACTCATGAGGTATTATTACTAGTATTTAAATCAATGTCGCTTCAATGTGAAAAGAAATTAAAATGTGTGTGGCAATGGAAAACAACAATAATGTCTGTAAGGCTACTTTTGATTTTAATAAAATAAGTAATGAGTGAATCATTTGATTGTGTTATTCGACGCTAAAGGTTTTGGTTATAACCATATGTAGATTTGTGTGATGATATGCCAATATGGTAGAATGTCAACCATAATTTCGAGGATTTGGATTCTCTCGTATTCAACAGGAGAGATCCTGTTAAATAAATACCGTTGATTTGTTTAATCAATGGCCCTAAAATATGTAAGGTAAGAAGAATTAAAAAAATTAAATAAGGTAAAAATAAATTCTCACCAATGATTTTGAAAATCATGGCCACAATTCAACGAACAGGACATAACTTTACAGGAGAGGATCTCAATCCTTTCTAATTTCGATGACTAAAAAAGAGTCTTGTTGTTCTTTGTTGGAGGCTAGCTTCAACTGGAATGTCAACTCTACGATAAGGATTCTTTCACCAGCATTTATACCTATTGGAATAGCAACTGCAGCAATATCCCCCCTTGTTTCTTCGCATTGTCACTGGAAACATGCGATGCCAATTTGTCTAAACTTAAAAACCAGCAAGTGGTACTAATATGGGGTAGGTCTAAATGGTAAGCGATTCCGTTCTCCCTAAGTAAGGTCCGGGATTCGAGTTCTCATATACCTAAAAAATCTTTATTAGGAGACTCACCTAACACAACCAGATGCGACTCAAGTCGAGCCCGAATCAGTCGAGGCTATAGAAAAAATCAGTGATGGAAGAGGTTCTTACTATAAAATTAAATAGAAGTAGCACATTGGACTTTTCTCGGCTATAAAATTTTGTTCTTTTTGTTATACAAGCTACGACCCGAAACTCCTAATTGGTATAATTGTTGTTTTCGGAACATACTAGATAGAGATGCTGAATCATAATGGATGCCACACATGGGACAACAAACATTTGTTGCATCTTATTGTTTGTCAACCATGTGTGCTAGCTAGCTAGATAAAAAGCTATCAATATGCACGATGAATTCACGTGGTGCATCACAAAAAAGGATAATAAAGCACTATTAATTATTCTCCGTCACATTCTGCTACCCGATCAAATTAGATGCGGATAAGAAGATTAAACGAAACTATAAGGCATGTGATTGATTGCCAATTTATATTATATATGTTCCTGGCCTTGGTCGTAATTATTGAGACCTGGTCCGTACGTTCAATTGGCAAATGCTTAAGTTTAAATTTAATCTAAAACTATAGTTAAGTAAGAACATCTTAAAACTAGCTAGAAATTCAATTATGCCTAGTTTTGGTTGATTAGATGCATAGTTTAGCCAACTTCTTAAAATGGGTTGATCCCGATCAGAGTTGAAGTCTTCAAATTTGCGTTAAGTTGGCCATTATGATATGGAGGCTATGCAATCTTACTTTAGGATTATAGATGAATCAAGTTAATTTGGGTAATCAAGGAATTATTCAACCTTTCTATCTCCACTCTTACACTTACACCTATTTTGTGGATTCCAACTATTTGACACTTCCAGGTTGTGGGTACCACGTGAGTGTGAACCATCAATTGCTACAGCGAGATTAAAAGAGAAGTAACAAATCTAGCAGATACAATTCGAAATCAGTAGGAAAAGTTGAGGATATTATCAATGAGCTTACTTTCAACATTGCTAGGGGATACATTTAGTGGACTTATATGAACCCCCAACAAATTATTGTTTACCGAAGAAGATAAAGATATATACACCTTGCAGGAAGTTGGGCCATTGAACATCTTCTTAATTAATATTCTTTTGGGAAACAATAATCCAAAAGACAGCTGCCAGCACCAATGTAGTGCAGTGGCATGAAGTCATTGCTTTCAGCAAGGCCACCATGGTTCAATACATGGTGTGGATGGGTTTGGGATTTGGGTAGCTTAGGCTTGTATCAAAAAAAAAAAAGACACCCTAGCTACATTGCTATGTTGTTGAGCAATTAATTTACATTTTTTATTTGGTGTACTCTAGTACATATATATATTGTCATTATCACGAAATAATCTCAAGAATCAAAGATTACTCTGGCCCAATATGCATCATTCAGAGTTTACCAAGTGTCAAGATTCGCGATTTGGAAAGGAAAAAAAGGAACTTATTCATCCATTATCCAGCAATTATTTCATAATCCACATATATTCCCGTATTGGCACAACAGTGCATGGAGGAGGGGCACAATGAAGGAACACTAATTAGAAGGCTATAAAAGGGAGGGGACTGGCTTCAAGTTTCAAGCATGGAAATATATGAATGTGTAAGGCATGCAATGAAAGAAAAATACTCCATGCTTCAGTGGTACATCAAGGCTCTTCGCATTCACTCTCCCTCAAGGGCTTCCGCTTCATTAATTATTAGGGTTTACTATGCATGCACCTACGTACAAGCCTGTGTGTTTATCAGTATATATGTGGTTATGCATAGGTAGCCTACATTAATGGTACGGAGGCCCTTTTGCGGAGAGTGGATGAGACCTGCCTTGTAATGTTCTCACCTTTTATAAATAGAGTACGTATTATCATCATCCGTTCATATACGTACGGGAGCAAATGATAATACATCAAACTGCACAGATATCAAGGTTTATACGTATATGGAATTACTAATTGTTTGTACCTGACAATCACTTTTTTTTTTTGGTTTGATACTAACGTTTGCTGCTTTGTGGTTCATACGTAATTCCATATATATATAGACACACACAAGCAGGCGCATGCTGTTCAGCTAATATATGGACTTAATATTGAGTTTGATCTACTATATATTAATTCCTTAAATAGCAAGTGGCTACTCCAAGAAAATATACGTATACTAATCGATCATCTCTCATTGATTCACATTTAGTTTTGCAGCCGGAGACCAGCAGCTAGTATTAATTACTGCCAGTATGTGCATGGGACTTCGCAATGGCTACTAGCTGTGAAGAAGTAGACTGCGTTCAAAAATGTTCTTTGGTAGACTCACCCACCATAACTAAGTGGGCAATTCCGGTCGAATCTGGATTATTCGGGACAAAATTCCGGATGGGAAATCAAAGAGAAGTAGATTGCGGTCTCCATTGGGGTTACTAATCAATTAGCAAAAGAAATTCTGGCCCGGATTTCCCAATTGCCAAGGAATGTGTAGTTTGAATACCGATGAGACGCGGCTATGTATAATATAGCTAGATAAGAAATTTCTTCTGGAAGCTAATTAAGCAACAGTGTTGTAGAGCTTCTCATTGCATTTTATATTTTGCCTTCTAACGATAAGTGTCTATGTTCAGTCAACAGGTCTTATGAATGGAAATGATGTTTATTAATCGTCTGTTTAGTTTTAGGTCTGTTCTGTTTCTATGTTTCCTTAAATCTGGATAATTAAATAAAGCATCATTGCCTAATGTGAATTTGAATCATCACCACAACCTGATGTTGGCTTATCAACCTGAGTAATATACAGCAAGAGAAATATCTTCAGGCATAATATCAGCCAAACAAATGATGAAAAATATGGTGCAAATTAGCAAGTAGGAGTAACCCTAGAGAAATTCATGTTCTATATGTAAAATATAGTTGATGATAGGCACAAGCTAGGCGAACGTCCATAGCAAGCTCTCACATCAACATATTAAAGGTTCTCTCTTCCGTTTTTGAAGTAAAAAATTTTTCTTTATTTTTTTTTCTATTTACACTGGCTTTTCCAAAGGCTCAGCATGAAGAACTTATAAATATTTCACCATTTCTTCTTCACAAATCACAATCAACCAGTACTCCTGAGTTTATCACTTGAATCGGATCACAATCTAAAAACAAACAGTTCTATTTTAAAATGTGGGTTTCATGAAACCTGATGCGTGCCTTAACGGAAGATTTATTAGGTCAATTAAGTAGTATTCATTTTTTTTTTTGGTTTATAGGGTATAGACTGGACTCAAACTCGAGAACTCGAGAACTTTAAAGACGATCTCAGTACCACTAGAGGTATACCTCACGGGCAGCATTTTAAACTAGCTTAATCAAACTACTGTAATGGACATTTGCCCAAACTATTGTCAGGTTTCTTGGGTGAACATTTGCCCAAACTATTGTCTACTAGTATCATGCATATATCAGTGATCAACTTACACCATGGGAAAAACGTGTTTAACACAATCAATCAACTTTCAAATTCGGTGATCAAGTTGATAAGGTGAATCTCTATCTAAGACCTGATCTTGCCATTTATTTTTTTTTTTTAACAAGAAAACAAGAAAAGAAAAAAAAATATAAGTAATAAGAAATTCACTAATTAAGCACGATCTGTGTGAGGAGCTGACATTTCTTTTCATGTGTATATATACGTATTGTCAATATCATCATGCATAATCTCAAGACCAATGTATTGTTACCAAGTGTCTGAGATTCGAGATTTGAAAAGAAAAATAAAAAAGAGAGAACTTATTCGTTATCGCACAATTTTATTATCTGGCCAGCAATTAGATTAGATTGAGCTAGGCATCCATTCCCCACGTACGTCGTAACAGGCGGGGGCATGAAGGGTCACTATAAAAAGCAAGAGACTGCCTTAACTTACATGCACACAAATATACATAAGCAAGAGTAATTATATGAGTGTCTTAAATCAAGGCATTTCGCATTCACTCTCCCTCAAGGGCTTCCTCCATATACTGGGTTCATACGTTAACTATGCACATATCTATATATATAGCCTATGGGCCATCTATGGCGTTGGCCCTTGTGGGGAGGGGTGCATGAGACGTGCCTTGCTCCTACCTTAAACTACACCTAACAAGTAACAGCTTTTCACTTCTGCAGGCAGAATCGTACAAGCTAGCTATAAGGAAAGTCCTCTTTGTTGCTTTGCTTTAGTTCAGTACCCCTTCACATCCTTATAATCTCTAACTATAAAGAACATCAGCAGAATTTGTTATGCATGCAGTATAAGCTTTCGGGTCGGAATTAATGACCAAAGAAACTATATACATATGCATGTCTATATGTATATATATTTTAAAGAATGAAACAATATATTGTTACTGTGAACATGCAGCTGCGGCATATAGGAGGTAGGCCATCATCAGGAAGAAGTTTGGTTCAGAGAGTAGTCCTGTTGGACTGGAGTACTCCATCGTGACGCACAAGTGTGGCTATAATTAGCATTGGCTTGAGTGAAGGATTGGGGTGTGTACTGTGTTGTAAGCTACTAAGCCAACTTGTTTGGCCTTTTTAATTATTCTTTTGCTAAATATGACTCAATCAGATGCATTAATTATATTGATAGTATGACTAGAAGAGGAGCCATTTAGGAAATGGATATGCCAAAAAAAAAAAAGATCAAAAACAAAGAAAAAAAAAAAGAAGTTACACTAGAACAAAATTTTGAAGGCAAAATAGAAAAAGAAGCAAAACAGTAGAAAGAATGGCACCAAGTTGTTTGGGTGGTCTACCCTGTACGTCAATGCCATTAATTGTTTACACAATCTTATATAACTATAGTCTTGTTACCAACAATATCCTTTTCGACCTGGGTTTGGAGGGCTATGTTATGTCTTTAAGGCATTGTATGATACGAATACTTCGACAAACATTCCGTCAGGTTTATTGTATTTTTACTAGCTATCTGTGAATAATAACATCGTTTTCTATAAAAACAATAAATGTCATTGCCACTGCCACTAATTATCTGCAATACTGGTTGTTTCTCTATGAGCATGTGAGAAGGAAAGGCAAATGATCACCAAGTTCATGGCAATGTAGTTCCAGAAAATTAACAAGATTCCTATCTCATTTTATCAACACCCTCTAGTAGGGTCCCTGGTTTTCTGATGACTATTGAGGATTTCTCAGGCTTTATTCTGTTAACTATGTTTCCATATCAGAAAAAGAAAGAAACAAAAGTGGGATACCAAATCAGATCATTCTCTCTGATTGGAATGCGCACTGATATTTTTATTAGTCAAGATTTTCTGTAGTTCTAACCCTCCAAAAGTAAAAGCAAACATGCATGTGATTTTGCTTTCCTCTCGCTTTTTAGTCTTACCAGGATTCCAGATCATAAAAGGAAATAAGCAAAAGTAGGATTCCTTGTCAACTCATATATTAATGGCTATCGTTACATCGTTTTTCATTAGCCACTTGATTAAATAGTTATCTAACTCCGAATGATTTCTGGGGCTGTCAAGTAATCCGCAAGAGCGATTCAATTTCTAATCAGAAATGATAAAGAAGAGATTTTATGACAAAGAATGATATACATTGAAACTTTTACTGGCCTTCAATATTAAATTAGCAGGCTCTGCAATACACCAAATCGCTGGTATACCAAAACTTGGGTCATAATTTCTCTATGGCATATCAAATTTCAGACTTTTAAATAGCGAGGAGCTAAAACCAGACCACGTGAAAACTGGACTTGACTATAAGAAAGTAGTATTTTCTAACTATACCTCGCACTGTTCCTCCTTCCCCACCACTTCCTTTTCACCCTATCAAGTGCACCTTCTTCATTTCCAAGCTTATTCAAAATCACCTTTGTTTCACGTAATCTCGACCCATAATCCTTCTTCCAAGCTTCAAACATTTGCTTCAACCTTCTCAGCTCTCGGTCTGGGTTCAAACTAGCTTCAACCTGGCCTGACTTTACCTCCACTAAGAATTTGGCATCGTCACCGAATACTTGACTTCTCTGCTCAAACTCTTCAGCCATCCTACCAATTACACTCAAACCTGCACTCATTGGTCTCAACCCATTTCTTTCTGGGGTCCTATAGTTACTTCCAGTATCCCAGCTTCCATCTCTTTCATCACTGGCATTGACTGATGCGTCAGAATTTCTCTCTGAATCATCAATGGCCAGGCTCTTCTTTGCAATGGAGAGACTAGATTGTAGGGATCTCATCTGTTTCTGCCACACTTCTTCCATGGACTTCATTTTCAGCTCATACTCAGACCAACGGCTCTCATATTGCTGAAGCCGTTGGTGGAGGATGTCATTCTCCTCTTCTTTCTCTCTAAAACCAGCCTCAGCTTTAAGCACTCGCCGTTGTAATTCAGCAAGAAACGAGGCCTTCACCACCACTTCATCTGACTCGTTCCCCTGTTAGGTCATTGCAATCATTACCATCTCAAATGAAATGAAAACACATGGTCACTGGAACAATATCAAAGTCAGATATGATGGACAATCGGACAAGAACTTAGGGCTATCAGATAATCTCCATCGTGTAACTGACTGCAGCTGACTGATCCATGGATTGGGTGTTTTAGAGTTTCAACTTTCAATGTACTGTTCAATAACGTATGCAAGCTGAGTTTGTCCAGAGATAATGTTAAATGTCTGAGGGCAGAAGCTATGACTATGGGACAAAAGCATAGCATAATCCTTCAGACATAAGGGAAACAGTTAAGAGTAGTCAAGAGTATTATATAGCTCTGCTTTTAAGTCAAGACAACTGTGCACAATACTTGTCAAAAGTTCAAAAGAAGAAGGCAACTATGCACAAAAGCATTTCAAATCTGAAGAAAAAAATAGATCGATAAATTTGCTGAAAAGATATGCATAACTTCATAGGGTTGTAGAGTTTCTTCTAAATAAGACAATATGCCAAGAAGACAATTAACTTGGGGAATATCAGTTTCAAATGCATGAAAGTCTAATGAAGTAGCAAGCAAATGGTAAGACAAGAAAGGAGTACAAAACAAATGGAATGAGCATGTACCTTGGCGGCCCCACATTTGAGTAATCCTATATCACCTGAACACCTTCTAACCAACCATCCACGAATAACTGCAAGAAAGAAAGAGAAAAGGCAAATCATCAATAATCTACACCAAGCACATGCTGAAAAATGTAGGAACAGCTGAGCTTCCATGGTTCAAACAGGTCAAAGTTTTCTTTCCAAACCACTGCATTTATACAGACTTGAGCTTCCAAGCATAATTCTATCTTCCAATTATATCTTAAGTCGTTTGTCATAGAAGCAGAAACTATTAGGGAAAAACATGCGAGGTCATGCCGTTTTGAACTCTAATTTCAAGACTTCAAACCAGGAGGAACTACCTTGCGTCAACAGATGGAAGTCACATGTAAAGAACCAACTCTTTACCTGATTGTATTACAACTGATGCCTCACGGACGTCATTGTATCTTTTACTATACATTCTGCTCTTGACATTCCTTTGTATAACGACAGCAGATCTATGTCTTTGAAGAAGAGCCAAATACTGCTTTCTAGTTTTCTCTGCCCGGACAACTGTATAAAAAATGGTGTTAGAGCCTACAACAAACCATGTATAATGAAATAATAAGGTTCAAGAAAAAAATTCAAATAAAACAGAGAAGGGGAAATACATGACTGAAGAACAGAAATTCCTCTCCTAAGATTCCTTAGGTAGCTGCGAGCTTGGTGGCCTCTGAAACAGCTTTGTACACGCAAAATACCATGAAGAGTACGATTTCTTGTATCTTCAAGCACCCCTATCTGCATGGATTTCCTTGTTACATTTATATGATCAAACAATAAAATACTAACAGAGTAACCTTTAACATTTGTCCATAATTCTTCATCACACCTGTCCAGTTCGGAAAAACAACTTTGTATAGCCCACTTGATACATCTCAGGCAAAATATCAAACTGGTTGAGAATTGCAACTGCGACACTAAGTGGATCTTGAGATGCGACATTTTCCAGCAGAAGAAAACCATATCTGAAACAAATCCCGGATAGATAACCAACAGTATAAGAGTAAGAAATAAAAAAATGTCATAGAAAGTACATACAGGAATTATGCAACTTGTCACCAACAGAAATAGCTTTTTTACCTTCTTGCAAACTTCTGGTGGGACATTCTGGTAGGGAATCCAGACCTTGATATCCGAACAACCTCTAAAACCCCACAGCATCTTAACTGCTGCAATACCAGTCCTTGCTCATATGATCCCGGAGATTGAAAGTTATTAGGCTTTATGCAACGTATGAAATGTGGGGTGGTGGTCTCCAGGCGTTGCATCAATTGGAATAGTTGACCCTGAACAAAATTTATATATATTCAATTAGCTAATGTTGTTTAAGAATAGTAGTTAACCGCTCCATACAGCACAGAAAGGAAAAAGAATGCATATGTTGAGAGGAGGACAAAACTGAAGCATTTCGTTATCCAACCTGAAAAAAGAAACTAGGGAAACGCAATCCATTCCTTTGTTTCAAAGATCGGGCTTAGGGAGAAAGATTGAACACATAATACCTTGAATTTTGTTGCAACACTTAGTTTCTGGGAATCAGCCCCACCAGATTTGTATAGAGGGCCAGTTGCAGGCTTCTCCGACTGAGCAAGCAAATTGGAAGCAAATATCTGAGGCAGAGGGCACGAACATGAAGAAAGAAGTTGAATAGAATCCAAGTGCAATAAGTCCCTATTCTTCTCCAGAAATCCCGTTGTATCATAAGCAACCTGATCATTGACCATTCAAAAATTAAGAGTTTTACAATAAAAACAAATGTGTAGCCGGCTACACTTTCAAGTGCATTGCACTTCAAACCCAACAAAACCTGATATTCAGCAAATACATTGGGGAAAAGAAATAACCTAGAAACCAGAAATTCTTTAACCCCAACTACCGGATTAACCATTCAGCACTTGATACACACAGAAAAGGAGAAAGACCCAAAAAAAGCAACAAGAACAAGGGATTACTAGCAACAAGAACAAGGGATTACTAGCGAGGAAAAGGGGTGAGTACCTCGCCGGCATAATGGCAGACTGTGAACGCTTTGCCTCTTTCCCCTCTGAAACAGGAATTGGAATTCAGATGCTGCTTGAGCTTGTTGGCAAACGTCAAATCTGTGCCATTTGGGAAAGTGGACTCCTCGTCCAACAGTGATAATAAGCCTAATGGTTTCTGCAAACAAGATTATAGGAAAACTCAACATTTATGAATGAGATATTTGTAAAAAAAAAGAAAAACCTTAAATAACTCTAAGGAACTGAATGAAGCCAATGAATGTGAAAATTGGACTCTGGTCAGTAAGAAAGTGGAGACTGTACATGAAGGCTAGGAACGCAATACTCGTGGAGAAGACCATATACTCGGATATGGACCCGAAACAAGTTATTTTCCAAGACTAGATTTCAATATTTATCAAAACTTAAGAAACAGTAATAATGGATGCATGAGGATTTGGGAGATGGTTAATTAATAGAAGAAAAGAAGGATAAATTTTCCAGTAAACTGCCTCCGTACCTTTTCGAAAAGATTGAGACAATCTTGGTTGTCTTCAAAATCAACCCTCTTCCAGTCAATTCCATCTTGGATATATTCCTGAAATCAATAGCATCCAATGAAAATCTCTCTTTCTAATGCCCCTAATCCTGCTTTATTGTTATGACTAGAGTTTTTTTATGCTCAGAAGAGAAGGTATGAGTCTGGCGACGTTTCTTCCAAGTGGAAATGAGAATCATAGCAAGAGAAAACTTCAGCATTTAGTATTAAGCACTGTCTTCAAGACTGGAACTTGATCCTCTATCACAAGGCCAAGAACTTTAATCAATCTCAATTTATTTTGGGCGCAAAGATATGGTTTCTCATTAACAAGACCGACCAATCTTGCCAAGACTTAGTTCTAAGTATGCATGGCCCCCAACATCCTACACCCGTGTAGGAAATGCAAAAAGAGGAAAATTCTTAAAAAGTTTTTGGAAGACAACAATCAGTAATATTTCTAACATAATCCATTTAGGAACTAAATTTACTCACCTCTTGCTCTAACTTGAACAAATGACGATTGAAGTGTTGCTGCAATCTCTCATTTGCATAGTTTATGCAGAACTGCTCAAAACTATTCCTCTGCATACGAAGTACAAACCATAGTATCATATGTCTAAACCAAAAGACAGATAGAGAAACCATATCACAGTATCGTTAGAAGAATTGAACGGGACATACCTCAAATGATTCAAAACCGTAGATATCAAGAATGCTGATCGATCTGCCTGTTCTCCTTTTGCCAACTGCAAGCGACTTGTTGATTTGTTCAACCAACCACTCAAACAAGCAAGCATATATCGACTTTGCCAAAGCATCCCTTGTATCAATGGCCTAATAATATATGATAAAAAGAAAAAAGAAATTTTTCAGAAATTTTATAAAAATAAAGCATCAGAGTTGCTGCAAGAAATTTCATCAACAAAAAATGATCCATCACAATAATATTTCAGATATCGAGCGATGCATCCCCATGTTTCCTTTTTCTTAGGTCATGCGCGACAAATATTGTTATAATACTCTTTACCTTCCCCAAAACGTTTCTTTAAGTTGGGGAAAAGTGTATTCTGCCTCAAGATTTTCTTACCTGTGATAAAGTCAGCTTTTGCACAATGGTATCATTTCCAACTCTCATTTTGCGTGTTGATAGAGCTAGCTTAAGATCACCCACATCACATCCAATCATTTTGGCCACAGTGATCAGAGCTGAACAAAGAAGATAACATAAGAGCAACTTTCAGTTCAAATCTTTGTTTACCCACATTGATGGGAATATGCAAGATAATAACTTTAGGACTGAGATGATGGCCCAAAGCTTGAAATAAGTGGCACTGGATGGTTCCACGATGTAGCTTTGGCACTAACTTCACACAATGTAGAAACTAAGTGAATGTTTTAGCATCTTATGACAAAAAATAAACCACAAAGAATCTCACTGGAAAAACCTCCACTGATACATGAAAGACATACTGAAATTAAGATGTGGAGCATTCAGTTAGTATTAACAGTTGGCTGGCTCCACTAGAACTATCAAACACTGATTATCCATTACTAAAGTTATCAAAACCCAGTAAAGAGGCAGGGTCGGACGAGACAACCAAATCAACCCTCAGCTAGCTTCTTTTTTTTCTTTTTGCATTTTATAAATTTCATTTCAAATTTCTCCCCCACAAGAGGGTAGAAACTAGACTATGAAGGACACAAATCGAGCCTTACATATGTAATGACAATGAAGCTACCTATCAATCTTATGCAATCGAGAGCAATGGGAGCTGCAACTCAAATAGCATGTCTGCTATTGCAATAACAACTACTGCACAAACGTGAATTGCTGATTTCCAGCGTTAAAGTTATCTGTCAGATCATGTACTGCGTTTAAGACCAATATAACTAGTGGAGCTTTAAGTCAAGCATCATCAACCATCATGCTCCATAAACGAGATATACTTTGGGCTAGTCCCTTTGAGGCTTTTTGTCTCCCTAGAAAACAAATTTTCCTTTTTCTATAACCCGAAAACTTTCCCAGTATCTTCTGTATTGTGGCAAGACAACCAAATACCGAGCATGCATTACAGGTTAGCTTCTAGACACCGATCCTACCTTCATCGGCCACGGGTTCAACATGATTTTCATTATCAACAACTGTAAACGACACATTCCCCAGCCACAGTACAGCAGCAAGCATTTTAAATACACTGTCTTGGTCATCCTTGCTGACATGAACAATATCCAGAGCTTCCTGAACAAAGGTAATAGCCACAAAGCATGCATGTGTCAGTACAAACTCTTATTCCAATCTTGAAGGGAAAAATAAAAATGAATACAAGGCTAAACAAAATGTACCATAACAACACGAAATTGCTGAATATCATCAACCCCATTGATTGAGTAGCAGTTGCTCTGTCTCAAATACTTGTACTCACTTGCACTCTTCAAATTTATTTTCTCTGTGTTCAACAAAGATTGATCAGACATAGAACCAAAAGTGGTGAAAACTGAGTGCATAATATAATGCAAACATGGAACACTTGTCACCAGAAACCGTAATACTACCAAAACTCTAATATAAATCAAGAATTTTCCAAATTTATTAATCAAAATAAGAGTTAATACGAAAGGTCACTTGCAACTATGCCACTTAATATGTTGAACTTGGAGCCTATACAACGATATCACTAAGACAAGTGGCTAAGTATTTCAAACTGTAATCTGGTATACTACCTAGTCTAAATTTGATAATAATTTTAGCTTTGATAACAAAGTTCATCAAAACATGATCGTCAAACCATCAGATATATTGACAACAATAGCTACTATTACATATAGAGAGGTCATCACATAGATAAAGTATAAATGCTACAATCATCTAATCAAGAGATCATGATGTTCATGCCACACGGTAAAAAATTATAGCAATACATACCTCTAAGTGTAGCTGAAGCCCCAGCACAAAGCTGATAAAATATATGATATGACCTCTCTCCCTCCGAGCATTGCACCACTCTGGACTGTTTATGCAACAGAGTAAATTGGCAAGTGTAGATGAAAAATCAAAAACAGTATAACCATAAGTCAAAGGAGCAAAAAAAGTACCTTCTCAAGTAAAACTGTGCTCAAATAGGAGAGAAACATAGATGCAGAAATCAAGTCAGTCTAAAAAAGTTATTGAAAATTGAAAGGGAAAAATAGAACAATTTAATCACAGGACCTCGGTCACTCAAGGGATCTTACATGTTTGAATTTTGGCACCAGATATTTTCCCAGTTTCACTAAAGTGGATTTCGATAAGCTTTCCCTGAGAAAATGCAGCAAGAAAATCAATAATACTACAAAATGACCTATGGCTTAAAACGTCAATTGCGGATGGCTAATCTATTGGAGCTCACTTGACGTAGAGAAGGAAAACCTAGAGAATTGTTTTGAGTTCGGATAAACAGTAAAAAGGCTTACAAAGCGGCTAGAGTTGTCATTCCTCAACGTCTTTGCATTGCCAAAGGCTTCCAAAATTGGATTAGTTTTCAGTATTTCATACTCTATCCCGCTACCACCACCAAGAGCAGCCAAATACTGCATTGCTATCTTTGCAGTCTCGGTTTTTCCTGCTCCACTTTCTCCGCTGGGGAAAAAAGGGCATGCTTAAGTTAACGCTAATAAGTGAAACAAAAAACATTTAATAAATTGAACTTTTGCTTACAAAGTTTTCTTCCCTGTTCTATGATGCTCTGTGACATTAAATTAAACTTTCGCTAACAAATTTCTCTTCTCTGTTTTATGATGATTTGTTCTTTCCATTTCATACCAAGCTATGCACAAAGAATGTTTTTGAATGCTGCCTACAGGCATAAATTGCCAATTACTATTCAGAATGGCAGATAAAGAAGCAATAGAATGGTTAACCAGAAGAAATGGCTTGTATAAAATAACAGGAACATGAATTTAGAGAAAAAATCATGAAGAATAATATGAACTCAGAGCAAAATTCATACAAAGAAGACAACATGGACAGCTCATAGAATTCAAGACAAAAAAATGGAAAACATTGGAAAAACAATTTGACTGACTAGTACACCACTAACCTTATAATGATAGACTGATTTACTTCATCTGGAGAGACAGAGAACAAGAGTTTCAATAAGATAGAGGAAAAGGCAGCAATTTCTAGACGTCACAAAACTCCAAAAGTACAATCTTTTATGGAAACGAAATCACCTCGTATCATTTCCCTGATGGCCATGTCTGTAATAGCATAGACATGAGGACTCTCCATCTTTTTGTTCTTATATGCCTCAATGTACTCATTTCCATATAAAGGAACCTTTTTAAAAGGATTGATGGCAACCAGCACGGGCCCTGCTTTAGTCTGAATATCACCAATCACAACCGCAGAACATCAACAAAGATTGAAACTTCAATAGCTGATTCAAAAATGAGAATCACATTAACATGTAAACTTACATAGATGGTATCATTATTGTATCTGTATTGAAGATTGTAAAGCACAGAAGGCTCATTTAAGTAACTAAGCTGCATGAGGTCATCCACGCCATCAAGGATATCAGGATTTGCAGGCACAAGGCTGTCAGACTTCACCTTCACTACCTACAAGTTTAAATATAAGATAAGACTGGTTAACGACTGCCAGTAAATGCTGCCTTTAAGTTCACTAGAAAAATTTGCTTACTTTCTCATCAGAGAGCGAAATAAGAGTATCTGTTCCCGAAGTTGAAATGATCTTGCCTAGCTCCCAATCTCCATTTGGAAGTTGAAACCATGATTGGAGTTTCTGAAAAAGTTGACTTTAGCAGGTGGGTAACCGTATCAAGGAATTGATTGCTGATAAGTTTATTAAAATCTCCATAAAGCTTCACAATAACTTGGTAAAAATTTCTCAACACATGCTTATGAAACTGCAAAACTATTTTCTGTAATCAACCAGTAATCCACTCCACTCATAAACAGTACCTTTTTCACGCCATAGGAGTTGACATCATCCCACCTACGTTGAATGCGAGACTTTGGGATTAAAGAGGAAGGCGAAACCACAGTTTCCAGGTCTTCATCACCAATAGAAGGCCTCTCTTCATTCAAGATAGCACTCTCACTGTAAGGTGAATCATCGTTTACACCATTCACACCATTCACTACTCCCTCAGAAACTGCATTTCTTAACTCATCATTTTCAGGAATACCGTTGAATTTTGCTGAGCGATCGGAAGTTGGCGAACCCACGAACCTAAAATCAACAGGCATAGATTTGATGGACTGGAGAGAAGGTAGGACCCGAGATTGCTGAGACATTTTCTCTGATCCTGGCGACTTAGTTGCTGCTGATGCCATTGAACAACTAATAATACTCAAAAAGTTAACTTTTAGTTTTCACCCAAAAAGTCCTTTCCAGCTTTAGCAAAAGACCCCACTTAGCAACTTATCTAATTAGCCTAATGGAGGGGACCATAGTCATAGAAACAGACACTAGTGCTCTTCGGTACTCTGTCACCATTACAAGCTAAACTCCAAAAGCTTGTGCGCAAGTTCAACAGCCAAACCGTGGTAAAAAAATTGTTCACTCTCGCCAAATGAACAGAAACTTGCAATGCTAATACTCTTCAAACCCTCAAACACAAAAAGAACAAAGGGTTTCAGAGTTCAGTCAATTAGTAAAATTTCTTGATCTGATTCCAATCTTCAACTAGTTTTCACTCCAAACTCGAATCTTCACGCTTCAAACCCGCAGCAACAATTCAGCTCCTGATGACAAGAAGTAACCAATATATATACAATACAATTGTTAACCTCAACCAATCAAAACAATAATCACTAGCTGGTTCATTTTTGACAATATTTCTGCAAAAAAACAGGTATGCAGCATAAAAAGCACCCAATATCAAAACTTGGAACCATAAACCTTACAACTTCTAACCCAAATGAAGGTATTAAAAAAGAAAAGGCAAAAACCAAGTTCAGAATTAACAAAAGCTAAAACATTTCCCCCATTTTAAAAGGAGACAGTGAACAACAAAAAAAAAAACAAACTACACATAATGTACCAAATCCGAACCGATCTACTATTAAAATTCACATAATCCACAGTCAGAAGAACTAGAAAAACAAAAGCAAAAAAGCAACAAACTTTACTTACCTTGACCAAGTCAAACAAGCACCCAAAACATTCAAAGAGATGAACTTTTTAAGCTCAGATCGATCCCAGAACCCTAAAACAAGGAAATTGGAGGCAGTAGAGCTGCAGATGATACTGCAAAAGAAAGCTCTTTTCCGTGTAGACAAAAAGCAGCAGCAGCAAGTGCCTGTGCTTAGAAGAGACAGAGTTAGAGCTGTTGCTGTTGGAAGAAGTTGTGGTGGTGGTGGTGGTGATGGCTATGTTTGGTTTGCGAGAAAGTGAAGAGAAAAAAAAAAGAATTAAATGGAAAGGAAATTGAAACAAAAGGCGTGAGGTGGAGAAGAGAAGGAAGAGAAGAGCAGCTTTTTCCTGTGCTTCACATAAAAAAGAAAATAGATGAAAGCTCTGTTTTCTCTTTTGTTTCTTTTTTTTACGGTTTTGTTTTTTTGAATTTTTTTTTTTTTTTAGGTGGGCTTTTATTTCTTTGGAGTTTGAAATTTAAGCCGTTTTTTAACCGTAGATAACCAAATCCATGTATCTGTCACTGTTCCTTTTACGCACCATACGAATTCAATTCCATTTTTAAATGTTTTTTGGATTTCTTTTTTTATTTTAAATGACGATTGTGCCCTTCATTGTTCTACTACTTCCTAGTAACTACCCCTCCCGGTTGTGTGTTTAACTAGATTCTTTGTCCGTTTTCCCAAAAAATGCAAATGTTTTGGGGGTCATCAGCAAATAATCCAACTCACCAGTGACCAGACACAATTATTGGGGTCATTAGGTGGTGTTAATCCAGCTAATGTTTTGTTTCAAATAGTGGCCTGAATTTTTTTGCAAGTAATTGTGTGTGATGGAGAAATTGACGTGAAACATCTCAACCATAAGAAATTCGGTTCATTATTGGCATTTAGCTTATGAAACAACATCTCCACAAATTATCAAGTGATCCCCATTTACTCATTAAAAAAAAATGAATTTTCAAAGAAAAAATAATGGGTTTTCAGTTTTCTATTCATTTTACAATTCGGCATAAAAAAACAATGCTTGCAAATGAATGTTTTTTATTTTGTTTTCTCAAAAAACATTGGTGTAGATGACAAATTTGTAATTGCGACATTCCAAGGAGGCATGAAATCAAAATGTACCTTATTACTTCATTAGGATATGGTAACATTATCCCATCAGGCTGGAACTAATCCTGTATGGTAATTATAGCTGACCAATATCTGTAAATTGTAATTAACATATTTGGTCAATAATGACTCAATATGGTGGCCTAACCTGGTTTTATCCAAAAACAAATAGCCAACCATATATTGTTGCAATTCTTATCAACACTTGTTAAAAGCTGCAATACTGGTAGGTGTGGATATCATATACCATAATTCTACTTACAGGAAAAAAACATTATGTCAAAAAAAAAATTAGCATTAATGGGGCAAATGATATAGCTGGTGGGTACAGAGTTTAATTTCAAACCACCGACCTAAGTCTATTTCCATTTCCATACATTCTGCAAATGTTATGTAACCCAGCAAAGATTGTTGCACTTCTTTAATGCTTTTAATTTGTCATCAATGTCATTTCACATGTTAAACAAATACCCATTAATGTTTTTTAATAGGGGGTGGCCAATAAGACAAATACAAACCGGATCTAGGGATAATTTTGTCAATGGAAAAAAAAGACAGGGAGTTGTGTACAAAAGTCGTGGAAATTATGGAGGGAGTCAAAAGGGGGATGTGCTGGTTTGAAAAGGACCGTTGGATGGGAGAGGAAGGATGGGCTCTGATTGCGATACGTGGAAGCGAGAGCAGGAGATTACGGTACGGTGACGGTGACTGACTTTTCTAAAAAGGCCGGCATTATGGCTCGCCTGCGTAAGGTGTGATCCACTGATACCGGATGCTTTTGATTGTCCTTTTTTGGGCACATCAGATCAGATTATCAGAATCAGATCTAACGGTCCCACCTGGCTTGAACTTGGACCCACACTTACCAATGTGGGTTTGGTTTTTTTTTTGAACAAAATGTGGGGTTAGTTCAAGACTCAAGTAGTATGCGGCTTGGTTCCGCTTAAGTGAGGTCTCGGATTCGAGTTATCGTGTACGAAAAAATCACCATACCCAAATGCACGATGCGGATCGACCGGATTAGTCGGGGTAAAGTTCCGGATACCGTTTGAGAAAAAAAAAAAAATAGACGCACACTCAATAGTCGAATTCACAAACTTGTCACAAAGATTGAAGATTCACAGCAACAACCCTTCCTTGCTCTCTTTTTTTCTTTTTTTTTCCTTTTTCTTTTTAACATGCCTTTTTTGTGAGGATTAGGAGGGTAATTTAATTTGATTTGGTGAACGCCCGCCCAAATTCTCCAAAAAAATAAAAGTTAAGAGTAATCTAACTTTAACCATGGAATCTCAGAGATCTATATTTGCTTTTTATTCTTCTTAAATAATGTATATTTGCTCTTTCTGGGTTGGATACAAAATAATTCTCTTCAAGAATTTACGTAGTTTTTTTTTATTTCCTTTTTTTTCATGGAAATCCTAATAATTCCCCACAACTCTAAGAATACAGTACAAGTAATGCTGATAAAATACCTTGTTTATAGCAAGTGGAATTGCATCTTAGTGTTACTTGATGATATTAAATGACGATATTGTTTGAAATTGAAATATATGAAATGAGCAACAGTTATTATGATTTATACTTTTAGATATACTAAGTGAAGCTCTACGCAACCTATGTTCAAGCATCTTTTAGAACTTCGTTTACGCTTGAAATAGGGTTAAAGAAAGGCATATTATCTGCTTCACTCTTCCTCCATTGTCATTTCTTCGAAGTATCCTTTAGATATTTATCCCACGAACAAACTTATGTCAATTTCACATAAATTAAACGATACGAATTAGTCTGTAAAATTATATAATAAAGTATGATAAAATGTTGAATTAATTAACAGTAAACAAGCAAACGGTTTTAATATCCCTTGCTAACTAAATTGAAAAAATAACATCTAAACTCCCTCATCAAGGCACCCAATTAAATTACTATAGGCGGTTAAGCACCATGGCCTGCAACAAAATTAGGTGGCGTCCCATCTTGTCACAAAATGGCAAGGACCCATCTATCCATAGGCCAATCAACAGTGTATCAAAATTGAATTATGAATGTGATCATACTCATACAATTAATACTGAAAATGGGTTTTCTAAAAACAAAGGTGGCATATATATATAGAGAACTACCCCATGAAAGGTAGTACTAGATAATTAAGTAAGGAAAGTTTTAGGGTCCATCCGTACAATGTTGATAGGACCATTACCTCGTTAAATTTTATGGTACTCACAATGTACCAAGTCCCACTTGATATATATGTCATACCAAATTAGGAATCTTTTAGAATGATTACAGAAAATTGTATATTTCTCTAAAAATGATTCAGAGAAACCTTAATTAGCTAGATATAATATACCAATAGGTTAGATATTGGTATTTTCTTATCCTGATTCCAATTAAAAAATAAGGTGCAAGTAATTTGTACACATTGAAAACAAAACTTCAGACATACATGATGTTATATTCTGATACCAGGATTGCTTCAGACATTGACAACATATATATGAAAGGAAGGAAGAGATAGATTGCGCTGCAGCTGTTCTGCGTAAAACTGAAGGCTGTGCCAGCCGATGATTCTACCACCCAAAAAATATATATAATGGTAATGAAATTAAATATTTTGGTCAAAAAAAAAAGAAGAACGAAGAAGCATTGCATTCTGAATAGAATGTCATTTAAATATTTTGGTCAAACTTATATAGAAACTAATTTAATAATTTAAATTCCCACATGCACAATGTTTTTTTTTTTTGATGCTATAAATGCACATACAGGTTGTTTTTTTTTGGTGAATGTATTATATAGATTGTTGGTATCGGTTAACCGTTACCCGTTTGACTAGCATGACTTTTCAATGGAATTAACCTGCCAACTTTCTGGATTTGTCCATTGCAATTTTGCAATAAGCCTACTTATGCACCAAGTGATAAAAGAACCATGGTATATGTTATGTTCCTACTTAGGTTGGAATCCTCTCCTTGTATCTTAATATAAAGTTTCTATTTGTTTAGTAACTCTTAGTTCTCATCAAAGTGGTCTAAGACATTAAGTTTCAGTCAAAATTTTTTGCCATCATGACAAATAATATGCAAAAAATCATTCCATCTCTCAATTAATCAAGGTTTCAATTCCACAGTAGCATTCATTCCTTATTCTTCCCGGACAACATCAGCTTAAGTGTTTAAGGATCGAGTAAATGATTAAAAATTATGCGGGCTAACATACATAGCTAAATATCTCATGACATCAATTCCCTGCACTATAAAAACAAACCAAAGGCATTAGGCAAGAGGCACAACAAACAAGGCCTCGTGCCAATGAAGAGAATTATAAAAGGAGGCAATGGTAGACCAAATTCCCACCTTCAATTATTAAAGGGCCTTGACTCATTTAGGAAGTATCTACTATAACATACTTCAAAAAGTTGAGTTCCAAGAAAAAAAAAAAAAGAATTGCCCTCCACTTCCGTTCAAGTAATCTCTTCCCTTTTCTTTAATTTTTATTTTCTTATGAGAGTAACCTATGCTCTTCCTTTCTAAAACTTTTCAATGGGGGGCACCTAGAAGTAGCTACCGGAACATGGGTCATGGGCTTTGATACATAAAAAGTGAACTTGGAGATGGCTACGAAAGTGATTCAGGGTCCACTCTATCTGACTTTGGAAAGTTGGCACATAAAGGCTTCTACTTATGGATCAGGAATCCTTGGCCCACTATCACGTTCTATGTCTGAAATCCTAATCACCCTCTTCTTCCTTTGCTTGATCATATGGAATACATTATTTTTATTGGTCTTATGCTTATGGTATGCGTATTGATGTCGATGACTCGACACTGTAATAATTTGTTTGATAAAATTGAGTCCTCTAGAACCTAGAACCATACTCACCCATCACCCGGACGGATCGATCTTAGATTAGTTGGAACAAAGCTCCAGATGCCGAACATGAAAAAAGGAAAAAATTCCTCAAGAATGCCAAAGTGAAAACTTAAAAGAGTTCCAAGTAACAATCCCGAATCAATATATGATTTCCTTTTTTTTTTTTTCTCTTAAACGAGCAAAAGAGGATAGAGGATCAAAGGCATGTGTGATATGACGAGTCATTGATTCCAAATCCTACAAAATCAGACAGTATAATATGTATATCCTGTTATTATCAAACCAAACCACTGCCAACTTTTCTTTCTGACCCAACTTTTCTTTTTTGTGAGTTCTTTTTTCTTTTTTCCTCTCTTGGGAGTAACCAGGCCATACCTTGTTGATATCATGTGGTAACTTAGTAAGCTCTCTTCTCTGGTTCTTCCTGCAATCTCTGTTACTGTCCTCGTGATCATCTGGCTAGGAACAATAGGGACAGCCCCCATTGCGTCCTATTGCTGGTTCACATGTGATCAAGCCTTGTCTATTTTGTTTTGATAGGCCGCTTGTCTATCAAGGATTGTCCATTACACTTACACACACAAAAAAGGACCTATCATGCTCATAAAGATTGATGCATGCTTCTTCTCTCTCACTTTTTTTTTTCCCTTCCCAAAGTAAACCACAAAATTTCCCATTTGATCTCTCTTTTCAAATTCAGACAGCATAATAATTAATTGGCTATTCACATTCGCAAACCACCCTATCTAAATAGTCATTTTGATCATGTCTCCTTACTTATTAAGATGATGGCCTCTTTGAACGTGATTTGCTACAAAATTTGCCATATAGCTAGCTAGCTAGTACTAGCGAGAAATAGGTACTGGCTATAATATGAAGCGTTTTTTCAATTAATCGATTCAGTTTTTTTCAGGGATCAAAACCAAAAATGGGAGAGTAAGTAGATAATCAACATCAAATATGCTATGTTAGGTTTGCTAATGACTAATGAGGCATTCAAACAGAGAGAAAAAGGACGAGCAACTCTTTTAAGACTGCATTTTTTTCAGGGAACAAGACAAAGCTATAAATGGCGCTCATTGGCTTTTCTTGTTGTCTTCAACCATCCTTCCACTATTATTTCCTCTGGCATGGCAGACGACATCATGAACCTTCACATAAAACCATTATATATAGTATCATTCATCACTACAAAAGAGATCACTCCATTTGACCATGCCATAATTTCAACTTCCAAATTGGACACACACTGGCATTTCATCTTCAACTACTCATGCTTCAAGTTCCATTATCTGTTCTTTCAACCATCCGCTTCTTGTTGTTTTTCTTGGTTTTAGTCTTGGTGGAAGATCCATGCAGGGGTAGAGCACTCAACGGTGGCCTTAGTTATGATTTCTATGACAGGACTTGCCCCAATGTGGAGAAGATAATTCACAATGTAGTTTCTCAGAAACTTTTGGAAGCTCCTGTCACTGCTGCTGGTGCGCTTCGCATCTTCTTCCACGACTGCTTTGTTGAGGTTCTGCCATTAATTCCATGACTTCCCTTCTCTGCTTTTTTCAGCTACTTTAAAGACTTTGTAGTGCCATAATTTTAAAGCAACCGTACCTATACTTTTTTTTGTCATTGAAGGGATGTGATGCCTCTGTCTTAATAGCATCGAGCGAGAGTAACAAGGCAGAGAGAGATGCAGAGATAAACCTTTCTTTACCTGGAGATGGCTACGATGTATTCTTTCGAGCAAAGAGAGCTCTGGAGTTACAATGCCCTGACATAGTCTCTTGTGCAGATGTTATGGCCATTGCCACAAGAGACTTGGTTAATTTGGTAACATTGTCATATGCTCTCTTTGGACTAATTCCTCTTTTCCTTTTATATTTCAATCCCTGATATGGGTTTGGTTTATGGTTTCTGATTTCAGGTAGGAGGCCCAAGATGGGAGGTGCAAAAGGGGAGAAAAGATGGGCTAATATCCAGGGCTTCAAGGGTACCTGCCAACATTCCCCTAGTAAACCACACAGTTTCCCATTTGATCTCTCTTTTCAAGTCCAAAGGTTTATCCGTCCTGGACATGGTGGCATTATCAGGTGGACACACCATAGGCTTCTCACATTGCAAGGAGTTCATGACAAGGATTTATGGGTACAACAAGACATTTGAGATAGATCCGTCCATGGACCAAGGGTATGCTCACAGTCTTAGAGATACATGTCCTAAGAAACATCTTGACCCAACAGTGGTTGCAGTCAATGATGCAACTACCCCATTCATCTTTGACAATGCGTATTACCATAATCTTAAGAAGGGTCTTGGGTTGCTAGCTACAGATCAAATGTTGGTCTTGGACCCATTGACTCAAGGCTATGTGGATATGATGGCAACAGATCAGCAAATATTTTTCGATTACTTTGCCGCGGCTATGATAAAACTGGGCCAAGTTGGAGTCAAGATAGGGAGTGATGGTGAGATCAGGCAACGTTGTGACTTTTTCAATGATTAAGATAGGAAAACAGTATCGAGGTAAATGGTCTGCATTTTTGCCACTTCATTGTAATAAGTATGACTTGAATCAAAACTTAACAATAAGCCCGTCTAGCTCAGTTGGTAGAGCGCAAGGCTCTTAACCTTGTGGTCGTGGGTTCGAGCCCCACGGTGGGCGTTTTCTTTGATTTTTTCACCTTTTTTTTGTTCTTGAGTCAGTACTTAGCTTGTCGTTTGTTTTCTCCACCTTTTTTTGTTCTTGTGTCAGTACTTTTAAGCTTGTCGTTTTGGCAAACAAAAAGGTTGTCGAATTTAATGAAATTCGCTGCAGCCGTTTCACTTCTGATGTCAATGAACATTTGTTTGTTGTCTACAAGGGAATACTCTTTATCAAGCTCTCTTATTAAGGCCTGAACTACTTTTGAGATGAAAGAAACGGAAGAATTAATGATTGGCAACATTGTTGGTTGGTAGTTTCTGGGATAGGAAAATTATGGAAGGATATCCTACCAGAAAAGCCATCTATATTGAGGAACGTTGTGTGCTAATAAAGAGTACACACAATGTGGCAGACTGTGAGTTTGCAGATACAGACACATCCTTCTTAAGAGAAGAAAACTCTATGGCTAAAGTTTTATTTTGTGTTCCTCTAGCTTTAACCATCTTCTCCTTCTTCTGTCTGATCCCCTGCTTTGCCTTGGCCTCGGAAAACAATTCAAATGGCTGCCTCAGATACGGATTCTACGATGAAAGCTGCCCGGATGCTGAAAGGATAATTTTCAATGCTGTTGCTGATAAGTTTTCTGAAGCACCAGAGTCTACTGCTGGGGCACTGCGAATCTTCTTCCATGATTGCTTTGTTGAGGTTAGATCCGTTCTTGCCCTTCCACACAACTTATTTTCCAGGCTATAATTTAGGGAGTGGATAAGTAGGCCAACTCAATATACCTACGTGGTGGTATAGATTAACTTCACTACTAATAATAGTTGCAGTTGCAGGGTCTCTAGGATAAAATTACTCATAGAACATTGACTATTTTCCTTCCACTAGCAACCCATGGTTGCAGCCCCATCTACAATCCTTGTTGCTCATTAAGTTAGTCAAAGAGAAAATTGTGAAATCAGGAGCGATGCCTCTGCTCATTTCTTTGAAGTTCTTTTCAGCACTACTGATTTAGATTAAAATCATTTGTTCTAACAATTGCTATGGTTCATGCAGGGCTGTGATGCATCTGTGCTCATAGTCTCGAGCAGCACAACAAAGGCGGAAAGGGATGCTGAGATCAACTTGTCACTATCTGCAAATGGTTTTGATCTGTTCTTTAGAGCAAAGGAAGCAGTTGAGTCGCAATGCCCGAAAAAAGTTTCTTGTGCTGATGTCATGACAATTGCCACTAGAGATTGTGTCTATATGGTAAGACCCTAAAGACTAATATGCTAACACATCCCTTCCTATCATTTCCCAGAAAAGCAGATACAACTCGCATAGTATCATTAGTGATAAGACATGTCAAAATCAAAGTAAATTTTTCATCTTCATGTACTCTTCATACAGGATCATACTCAAAAACCAAAGAAAAACGATGCATAAGTTCATTGTTGGCATTTGCAATCACATCTATTTTTCATTCCACAGCTAGGAGGCCCAAGATTTGAAGTGCAAACGGGGAGAAGAGATGGACTTACCTCTGAGGCTTCAACAGTATTAGCAAACATTCCTCAACCGAACCAAACTCTCTCTCAAATAATCTCACTCTTCAAATCCAAAGGGTTATCTGTCCTAGATATGGTAGTCTTATCAGGAGCTCACACCATAGGCGCTTCCCACTGTAAGGAGTTCATGAACCGAATCTACTCCTATAATGCATCATTTGAGATAGACCCAACCATGGACCAAAAATATGCTAAAAAGCTCCGGGAGACATGTCCAGAGAGAAAATTGGATCCAACAGTCCTAGCATTCAATGATGTTACCACCCCACTTGATTTTGACAATGCTTATTACAGTAACTTGCAGAAAGGTCTTGGCTTGCTGGGAACAGATCAGATTTTGGCTTTAGACCCAAGGAGTCGAGCTTATGTCGATTTAATGGCCAAAGATAACCAAGTATTTGTTAGTCACTTCATTAAGTCCGTGGTCAAGTTAGGCACTGTAGGAGTTAAGACCGGTGAGGAAGGAGAAATCAGGCACTACTGTGGGTCGTTCAACACATGAGAATTTTAACTGCCACCAAGTGACAATTTGGAAACTGAGAAATGTTTGCACTCGATGCCATGACATTAATGGTAGCATCTATTTTTCTTCTAACCTATCCTGTTGACATTAATGTTCATCCTTGCTGGGAACATTCTTCCGCAGCTCTTTCATCAAGGACTGCAATAAGCAAGTCCAGCAATTCCCTATGGTGGTTTAAGAAGTAACGACACAAATGTGGTCTTGTATGGAGTTTGCACTGAAATCACATCTTCTAAAGTGATTCCAGTTGCCAGCGAGTGTCATAGATGTCAAATTAAAAAATAAAGCTCAAGTATCAAGCCCTAGGGAATAATTAGTTCCCTGCAGCAGCAGATAGAGCCAAATTGATCGGAAAACAAATTCAGTGGACAAGAATAAACATTAACAGAGCAAAATATGATCAGAGTTACAGATTTGGTCAATCAACCTGAGCACAAAATTGATTTTTCAGGTATCTCATAGAAATTCAATGAGCCAAAGCTCAGACATTGATGAATTGGTTTGTGAATTCTATGTACCCCATTAACTCAAAAGAAGAACAGCCACCTGCTTTACCACCTCAGACACCCAGTCCCGCCATTCTAAATGCTTTGCAGCAAGCATGAGGCCATCATGCAAGAGGATCAAAACTCACCAGCAGTTTCGTGTTTATGTCAGAGTCGCACCGAAGCTCTCGCCTAAAACAACACTGACGCCTGAAACACTCATGACAAAGTAAGATAGATGCAGCAGAAATGAATGCGACCCTCTCCACAGACTCCATTAGATCCTCACTTCACAAATGGAACTCCAGAAGGAGTTCTTCGAGCATATTCTTCGTATTGTGAACCAAAAAACTGCCTCAAGAAAAACTCTTCATATGGTATCCTTTGATGAAAGAAACGCCAGACGACGACTGCGAATCCAACTGTTGATATGGGGTTACAAAGCATTATCTGCGTGCCAACAGCCCAAATGAAGAAACCACAATATCCTGGATGCCGGAAGAACCTATAAACTCCATGAGTAATCAGGCTATGATGGTCCTCATGGTAAATTTTGATAAGATGTGTGAAGGCCCGCCCGGCAGTAATAATTGCCATTTTCCTAATGATCTCCCCAATCACAACCATTACAAGGCCTAAATTGCTAACCCACCAATATTCCTTCAACCCAGGAAACCATACAATTTCTACAACATACTCGAGCAGCGAAGACATCATCGCAATGATGTAAGACTTGCTGATCAAAAGTGAACTAAGAGTCACATTCGCTCTGCCATGAAAAGCCATTGCAAGAATGTATTCCGACACATGAAAGAAGATAGTCGCCAGAAACATCTGAGATAACTGTAAGCAAGCCGTGTGACCGAACATTTCTGCCATTTTGGGTTAAACAAAGCCAGACAATTGGAGTCCCTAGACAATGAATTACAAGACCGGTAATATCCTCAAAAACCTCTTGCACGTAAATTCCAAACCTGAAAAAGATGCAGAGCGATATGTCACTAATTCTTTAGCTGCAATTGCGATATCACTCAAAAGAGGCCACGATATTGACATTCTCTGTGAAAGAAAGAAAATGTGACGTAACAGTAGGGTTTATCAATCTGTGCATCGATCTCCACAATATCAACACAAATACAGAACAGAAACACCAAAAGTAGGTTACTTTACGCTACAATCAATCAGGGAAAGAACGACCCACCAAAGATAAAACCAAAAAGATGCGAACTTCAGCTAACAATCAGCTATTGCGTTGGGGATCAAAGCACAGATTCCTAGCTTTGAAAAGTTTTGAATTGGTTTTCAAGTTTTTCACCAAATTTGGGCTAAATCAAAGAAAAATTAAAAGGGAAGAAGGGTTGAGGAGTGACAGAGAATTTTACCTCTTGAAAACCCAGTTTCGAAGTTGCAATCTCTGCAGAGCGAGAGAGAGAGAGAAGAGACAGAGTAGCGTGAGAGAGACGACGGGTGATGCCTCCTAAAAAGTGGTATTGTAAAGGGTTTTCCTTTCCTTTGTTTTCTCTCTTTTCCGCTTCCCTTTAGCTTATTATACTAATTTTGTTCCCTACCCGCTATTTCTGGTTCTGAAGTTTCAAGTGTCTTTCAAATTAACATTCACCACCCTACTAACTGGTATTAGCAGCTACTAAAAAGGAAAATAATTCCCGTTTTGTTTTTTGGTTGACAAGCGAGGCTGGTCCATCCAGTCATTAATAATTAGCCCCAAGTCTTTCTTTTTTTCATAAACAATTTCAGAAACAATAGAGGACTCTTTTTTAAAAAAGACAACATAAAACTTCGACAAGAACCCAAATATTAACCAACCTGGAAGAACTAGTGAAATAAACCATTGTTTTGCAAACGATACAAGGGGTTTCTTACATTCAGTTTGGACTTGCCAAACCTGAATCTGAACGGGCAAGAAAGAGATTGGTAACTTTTTTAATGCCACAGAAAGTTACACATGCTTCTGTGACATATGCTTCCTACAAACTACATGTAAGAACTACACTCCCTATGCTAAACTAACTCCGAATTTCTTCTAGTACAACAAAACTGAAAAGCTAAACTCGAGAACACATAGCCCTCCTTGTCTCCACCATTTTACAACAAACAGCCTTCAACGGAATGGTATTTGACCAGCAATCTTCCAATTCAGGCAGCCTCTTGGTGCCACTGAATCACCGATCCCCGGTAGGAAAAGGGTTCAAGCAACAGGTATATTAGGTTCGCCTAGATTCACAAACGCCTCAGCTCGAGCCATGCGTAGCAGTACCACATCCCAGGAAACAAGATGGTCAAGGAAGTTGGTCACATACGACCATCTGTCATCCTGCACACCAGATGCACCGGGATCATTACATGTCATCATGAGTCAATGGGGAAATGTGTTCAGGGAGAAGCAGGCCTACCTTGTAATCCAGATAATAAGCATGCTGCAAGGTTTAAAAACAAGAACAATCAACAGCTGATAAATGCTACAAAATATATGCAAGAGAAAAGAAAAAAGCAAGAGATCATAACTTTACCTCCCACATATCCAAACCAATGATGGGCTGTAGAAAGAAGAAGCCAATCAGTACAATTGCTCATATGAAAAGTCCCAAGGATGTAGGGAGTAATGAGATTAACGTACAATGTAACCAAATACAATTGGAGTGACTGCATTTTTTGTTGTAACTATTTCGAGCCGTCTCTCTTCGCTGTTCACTGCAAACAATTGAGCAATAAGATTACCTTCCTTGCAAATTGCAGAAACAAGTAAACTTTTTTCTTTTTTACAAACAGCAACAATTAATGAGAAGCAGAGGAAGAAATTTTCTCTTTATTTTATGAGCCTTTGGTGTTTATACACATCTACAACTATCCCTAGCAAGCGATGAATATAGTACATGAGATGTACCATGATATTGAATCATTGGAAAGAAATAAACTTTGACAAATCTATAGTCTGAAATAGTAAGGAAACTTTTTTAAGAATACAGAACAGAAACAGTCTGCATGCCTCAAATCTAAATAACTACCAGAGTATTAAGTAATAGGATAATGGTGCTATCCTGGGACAAAGTTTGGACAACATAAGCACCCAAAAAACTACACTGGGCAAGAAATTATGCTAAGCGTGCTTGTCCATATTGTAGAGGAACACAAATGTAATGATAGCAGGACTTGCATGGTGCAAGATTCCTTAGCCTAGTTACCGTAAACTATTTCTCAAAATTTCAGAATATGATGAAAGAAATAGTTCTGATTAGCAACATCAATTGGTCCAAAAACATATATTTTAAAAAACAGACAACTTAAGAAAAGGCTCTTACCCGCAAGCCAAACCCAGCCAGAGCTAAATGTTCCAAGGGCCGCCAGTACGAACTGTTCCCTGAAATTCAGATAGGAACCAAAATCCTTTTCAATCTGCTGGAGTGCACCCATTTCTGGGGTTCCTCCTCCTCCAGGTTGCATGGATTCCCAAAAGAAATTATGATTCCAGACCTAAAAGTTCAAAATAGGATATTGCTTAAAGACTCTTGCACTCCTTTCCAAATGGTCAATCAGTATCCATATAACAACAACTAGAGTTGATAAATCATAACTAACTCATGAAAGAACAATCAACCAGAAAGTTCTTCAACCAATTAAAAGTATTCTTTGAACATCATGGCAAGTCCATTTTAGGAGATATCTATGGCCACACAACAAAACCACCAACTTTTTCTCAGAAATCAACACTAACTTAAGCAGTTACACAGAATTAAGGTAGTAAAGGCAAGACTAAGAATTGTCTTCAACCAAGAAGCAAAGACACTAACCTGGCAAGCATCGTTGAATTCGAATTGAGGGCTCCCATTTCTATAGGCTACTTTGATAAGTTCCTCCAAAGTATAGCCATATAGTACATCATCCTTCCCCAATGCTTTATTCAGTCTCTCCACATAATTTCTATGATGCTCTCCCCAATGAACCTCTACTGTTCTCTTACTCATATACGGCTCCAAAGCATCCTAAACGTACAAAAGAAACCAGCATCAAAAGTTCATCCTTTATAAAAACTTGCAATATTGAATGCCACAGATCTTTGAAAAATAATGACATTAGTGAGAAAAGCAAAAGCAATTCTCTTTCTTTCCAGTACATGTAATGGGAGAAATCAACTTATCCAACCATCAACAGTTGAAGAATAAAGCTTTCATTTAGGAGAATTACTACAGAGAGAAGGGAAGAAATAAGGCACCTACAAGTTCGTACGGAGGTTTCTTCAAGTTATAGTAAGCAACAACCTTTCCTGAAGCTCTTTGGCACCCGTTTAGCTGCTTCTTCTTTTTCACAAACTGAATCAAGTAAAAAGAACAAGAAGAAGGGAAGAAGAAATATTAGTGATAAAGGGAAGGGAGAAAATTCCAAAGTTTTACTTTGATTTGAAGTGGATAAGAATGGAGGAAAAGAGCAGAACCGGAGCAGGGAGCTTGCAGTGGTTGGGACTGAGGGTGTTGTTGAATTGCGAAGAGAAGTTGGGAAATTGAAGCTGAAAGCTTAGAGGGAATGGATTACTAGTAGCACTACACAAACCCATCTGTGTAAAACTACTGTCTTGTGTGCGTTTGTTTTGATGTTCAAGTGCTGTTCTTGCAGCGGAGTTGAGGAGGAAACCGGGGTTTTGTCTGATTTAAAGTGATAAACAATTCTCTGGCAAAAGATTTATCGAAGGATATCCCAAGTTAAAGCAATGTAATTCTAAATCCATCGTGCCTAATTGTACAGGGGTTGTAGCTCATATGGTAGAGCGCTCGCTTTGCATGCGAGAGGCACGGGGTTCGATTCCCCGCAGCTCCATATTTTAACAACAATCAATGATTTTTTAGCTTAAAAAAAAATTTTAATCTTCTTCTTGAAGATTATTAGCAATCAATTCTTTTTGTTATCGTGATTAGCAGCTTGATGAAATGCTTAGTATGATAATGGTGTTGATTAGCGACTCCTTGGAGAAATCCATGAGTATCTCCATGAATTTATGTGTGTTCTAGGCTAGGTGTGTTATATAGATTTTGCTTGAGCTAGGTAGTGACAAATTAGCCAGGTGTTAGAGAAAACCAGTATTGCTAGTAATTTGCCCATGTTATGGCTTATGTTAGATTTTGAATCATTCACAGACAAATACATGAAAGATATCAAATTCACCCCATTAGTCTTCTTCAATTTACAGAGGAATCTGCTGGATGAACAACAAGTGGATGTACTCCTTCAAAACTAAGGGCTTTGTGTAGGCATCGTCCCGCCAATAAACGGCATCTGTCACCCTTGTCAAGTTAACAACATGCCTGAGAAGAAGCCATGGGATTACGGTTGGCTTCATAAACTCTTCATTTATGTCCTTCCATGACTTCTCACATATCTTCTGGATCTTTTCAACTGCTTCCTTCTTTGAGACACCGTGTTCTTTTATGTAGC
The DNA here is from genome assembly GCA_028386065.3 of Turnera subulata. Taxonomy (NCBI): domain Eukaryota; kingdom Viridiplantae; phylum Streptophyta; class Magnoliopsida; order Malpighiales; family Passifloraceae; genus Turnera; species Turnera subulata. The sequence goes on along the minus strand of JAKUCV010005579.1, from coordinate 4,207 downwards.
ATTCCACACTTGATGCACAGTCTCCCCTCTTTTGTTCCTCCTGGTTTTATATATAAAACATCAGAGCCATTATGGTAGGTTTTTCTTTACACTTAACATGTAAAGAAATCTATGCATTTGTGTTGATAAATTATTGATAATATAGTACCTCGTGGCCCACTATGTCATTCATAAGACGGCCAATGGCCATTCCTGCCCTCACAATTTTTGGAGTGCTTCTTAGCCATTGGTATTCTTTAATTCTTGCAACTTCTGATGCAATAAAGGATGTAGCTAGAATCACCCCATAAGAAGATGAGATGGTTCCATTCTGCAGATGTTCTTCAAAACTTGGTACGTACCGATCTTTTGACCACTGTGCTTCAACATGGTAGGCTTTCACTAGCTCTATGAACTGTGTATATATATATATATATATATATATATATATGTTGGTATCAACAAAACATAAAACAAATTCATATTACAAACAGTTATTTATAATTTTTTTTGTGAGACTAATAGAATGGTACCTTTTACCATTCAAGAACTAAGTAGTGATTCTTACCGCCTCCTTTGCATAAGCTGCACTGAAAGATCTTCCATGCTTGCTCATTTCTTCCTCTGTTTCTTTGAAAAGATTCGACCAAGTTTTATATACAATTCTTCGGTAATCTGCAGGTAAGTTGTCGATGTCACTTTTGTCACACCTGAAATAATTGCATAAAAAACAGATTAAAAGAATCAGTAAACGCATACGTCGCCGATTTGATCATTTCATATAAAATCATCTAGTATAGTCTTGGTTAGCAAATGCTGATTAATATAGTCTATACAGACGACGTAACTACTAACTAGTCACTTGCAGAACACATAAAACAAGGAAGTGACATGTATGTGGGGGGGGGGAACCTTTCAATTGCCTCAGTTAGACATTGAAGTTCTTCAAATGTACCATATGCATCGTATGTGTCGTCCATCACAGAGACCATCATCATGTGCTTAGCGACCAACATCCTAGAAACTGCATATTGAGGCTCGAAATGAATCCCATTTGCCCAGAAATATATCTCCACTATCCTGTCTCTTGCATAAGGGAGCTTCTTCACAAGATTTATGTCCTTCCACCATCTGAAGAAATAAAAGCAACCCAAGTTAATTAAGATTTCCATATGTTTCCTTGCTTCCTTCCATCTTTATCTCTCTCAAACAAAATTTTACCTCGAGAGGAGGCATAGCTCTTGTTGGTGTAGGATTTGAACCCTGTTAAAATCTAACTTTGCAAATTTTACCAAGACTTCATTTGAGGACTCGTCCTCTTCATACAAAGAGATGTAGTGCCTAGCCTCAAGCCTAGGAACACCGTAGTGAAAGGGGCGCCTGTTCAGGGCCATCTTGATTTGTTTTGCCAGGCAAGGGCTGGATTGTGAAGCTGCTAGTACTTCAAGTCTTTCCCTTGTGAAAGCAAGTGCGTCTTCCATAATGTCTTCTCCTTGCACACTCAGATAGGTGGCCTCGTATAAACTAAGAAGTCCTTTCCCGTCATTGGCTATGCATCTCTTGAAGCCCCCAGTATCGTCCTTAAACTTTTGGAACACATCTGATTCAAGTTATATATCAACCTCGTTAAGTTTTTTTTGCAAACCAAATTCTGATCATGGTTATACATGGTACTTACTACAAGGTACTTTGTATCCATGCTGCCTCAGAATTCTGAAGAAGAGTGCTACTGTGTCTAGGTCGTCGTAGTCTTGATACTCATTAGTATGAAAAATATGACTTAGTTGCTCATCAATCTCAGCCTCAAAATGGTACGAAACTCCAAGTCTGCATAACAAGTTGATGAATTCAATGTTCTCAATTGGATTCGTAGTAGCAGACAATAGCATGCCATGGATCTCTTCTTTCAATAGTTCCACTTGTCTACTATACGATTCAAATTCCTGTAGGAGGAAAAATCAAGGGAATGATCAATTAACTCTATCTTAATTTAGTAACAATTTAGGAGAAGAAACGAGAATAGAAATTATATTAGATGAGTACCTTAGTTAGCCCTTATATATATCAATTTATGCAAGAATGAGAGGAGCAATTATTTATGTTAAAAAAAGCCTAAAAAGGAGCAATTATTTGATACTAGACGGGTGGCAAGATTTGGAATATATGTGGTACGATTATTTGTTATTACTACAATTAATCATCAATATACTTGCAGAAATTATTTGTTTACCAATTCTGTGAATGAGAATGAAGCGAAGTGACAACCCCAAATGGTAGGTGGAAAGTCTGGCAACGGACGATGGGTGTCAGAGACATCTCCGGCTACATTTGCTTCAACGGTCATTTCCAGAATTGCTGACTACCCCTCTTGTTTTTGGGTCTTATGGAATACCGCACTATATGTACATCAGTCAGCAGCATTTATCAATTTCAATTTCTTTCCTGAGTAATAAATGGGATCCATTCGCAGGTCATCATAACAGTGCGGCAATTATTATACAAAGACCATAAAGAAAATTTGATACGACATAATTTGACACCGATGGAAACCAAAACAAATTGTTACGATACCAAAATCTGGAGTGGTCCCTATTTTTAGCACCCCAGACTTGACATTTTACAAAATATACTTATACACGAAAATTATTAGATCGCCTGTTGGAAAAAAGATTTGGATGATTTTTGTTTTGTCGAAAACAAAGATTTGAAAGATTTGCTGATTAGAATTTAGGTCAGCCTTGTGGTTATGTCTGTATCAGGTTACAAAGCTGTCGGGAAAAAATTAGCATTGGTTGCAAAGCGTACTACATTCCCCTTAAACTTCAAATTTCAGGTTTCGAGTCTTGGTGAAAGCGGGTGTATGAAAATTGTGCTATAGGTAGTGGTCTAACCTCACAAGGGTGACGCATCGAGCCACAGGGAGAGATTAGTCCGGTAGTCGATTGGGATACTCTTCTAGCATAAAAAAAAAGAGCTGTGGGGAAAAAAAAAATTGCAGGAAGTAACTATTGAAATCCATTGCTAATATTGTGATGGGTAATTAATCACTTAATTGGTTCCTTCTATTCACTAAATTGATAATTGTGATCCCCTATCTATATCTGCTGACATTTGGTCCAATTAGTCTCCCTCATTAATTTTGGCTGGAAATTTTTAAATATTGGAGTATTATATATATCACCTACCTAATATTGAAGTAGTCTAATTTTATTGAGAAATTAAACACAGCGGATCAAAATTAGCAATTTAAGTGAGTCCAAAAATCAATTACAAGATTTAATTTCTTTTGGGTTGACCTTTTAATTAAGGGTTTCTCTTTCTAATTTCTTTCATTAAGAATTGGTGGTTGAACTTTCCATATATATTAAAAATTAATATAATAGGTCACAAGTCTGTTAAGATAGTTAGGTCTGCTAATTGCCTTAGCTGATTAAATTGCAAAAATTGCTTAAAAAACGCCTATATCCAATTATGTGGACTTTATTCTTCCATTGCTAATGGGAATCCAATTTGGATTGGGCACCTGATTATAGTAAGTGAGCCTTTAAATCGAAAATTTCTATACACATTCGAATTCAAACTTGGAGTTGAGTTCTCATTTTTTTTTCCTTGGCAAACTATTAATGTTACTATGTTGCTTAAGTCTTCAAATGAAATTTTCTTTACCCAAAAAACATGTTCACCTTTATAAGTTACACCCCTTTTAAATTAATCATCTTACCCATTCTATCTGTAGTGACACTTTTTTATTTGATCGGAAGTGACATTTGTTTTGGACAGATGAGCGGTAAGTGCAATTTCAATATCCAACTGTTCGAACGCTTCCTCCTCTCACGTTTTTCATGCTCACACTAAGCCATCAATCAATTACTAAAACCTGGGAGGGGTAATGATGTAAAACAGAATCAGGAGGTGTCTATTCTTTATTGATATTGGATAGCTGATGTACATGGTATGAGTTGTGTGCAAAGGCAGAGAATCGGGAGTGAGGAGAAGAGAAAGCGAGAGAGAGAGTTTAGCTGGAGAATCAGAGGAAGCCCCCCAAAATATCTGATTTTTGGGGTATTTATTTGGAGTCAGCCCGACCACGTGTCGTGCTCCGATTGGTTGTCGTCAGATCACCTTTGGATAAACACGTTGATAAGGTTTCGTGGGCCTCCCGACTTTGGGCCTCGTCTACAGGTCCTGGGCCTCGTCTGCAGGTCCTGGTCCCTGATCCTTGGGCCTC